>CM074805.1:887806-962035 GCA_037447605.1 Zygnema circumcarinatum
AAAAAAAAAAAAAAAAAAAAAAAACAAATTTGAAAGAAGCGAAACTGTCCTCAAAGCCGCCTTTGCAAGGGGGCGCTCTCATGGCAAGTGACGACAGAGTCTTCTTAGACGTTATTCATTTTCGGTGATCTTTCCCAAGAGAGCATTGTTGGAGAAGGCGAGGCCGGAAAAAAGACTCCTCGTTTTTTTTGAAGGAGGGAAGAAAAGCTCGTCATATGCTCCCGAAAAAACGAATCCTGACGAACAGCAACTGCTAAGGGACAACAACGTGAGCACCAAAGCAACATTAAATACTGCGAACCCTCCAGCTTTTAAAAAGATGAATAGACGGACAGGAAGGGCTTAATGATGTATGGTACAAAAATGTAACGGCCGTATCACTGCTAGCTGGGACCGGATGGTTAAGTGAAGCCAACACGGAACACCCTTCATTGAGAGAACTCACTATTTACAGCACTCTGCTCCACATCACCACATTTCCAGGACGAACTAAACACATGCCTGGCCATTGGCGGGCCTGAGCCACAACACCTAGAAGATCTTGTTCCCTTTACGGTTTAATGTGAGATAGTCTGTCTCTGATTAAGGGGGTAGAAAGGCCTGCTTACCTCATTCACAGCATCAGAAGAAGAGAGCGAAGCAGATCACCATGACGCCAATTAGCGGAAAGCCACACAAGAGATATCCCCAAAACAGTACTGCAGAAGCTTCACTAGCCCCCACACCGTGAAGCTGCGCCATAGTTCCTGTATTTCCCAGCAAACACATCCATTAACTCCATCCCCTGCGTGCGCTTTGATATCATCGTCTCAGTAATAGGCCCTACCTCTAATACCTTCTCCAAAAAAGAAAGAAAAAAAAAAAAGAAAGGTTTCAGATGATAATACTCACTTCCCCTTATCATACTCAGGCAATTGACCAGAGAGATAATTGTTGGCCATACCCACCTTCAGAGGAGCTCTTGTGGTTTGTACACGCGAGCCAAAGAGGAGTGTGGCCCTACTCTACAGGCAAGGCGAGGCGAGGCTCTCCCACCAACACGTGGGCCGCCGCCGAAATCTGAACTGCTGTCACCACCAAACCAAATATAAGCTTGTTTTAAAGTCAAGCAATATGACTTCATAAAACTGAACACGGATTGAGATAGAAAAGAACCCTAACAAACCCTAAAAGCAGATTTTTTCATGTCAGGGAGGTATGAAGGGATGCAAGTTGCAGGGAGGAAGGGAGAAGAAGAACAATCACCAAGTTGATGAAGAAAAAGAAAAATATAAAATGCATGGGGAGAAAAGTGGGCAAAGAAGCTTACTTTAACAATGGCGGCCTTCTCCAAGAAGCGCTGCAAATCTCTACCGCATGTAGTTGGACATTCTAATTTACTTTTATTTCCTTTTCCTTTTCTCTGCTATACTATAGCCACACATCATTCTTTTGTACTTTACAGCCTTCTCCAAAAAGTCTTTTGCTCGATCAGGTTCTTTTCCAACAATCCCCAATGCTTCACGAGCATGTCCACTGTTCCCCCTTTTAACAACATCCCACCCTTTTAAAGCCCGGACCAAACCATCAATGGTTTTTGGACTGACAGCCTTCATCATTGAAGAGACATTCGCCACTGCCGTTTTCTCGTCTTCACCACCCTCATCCATCCTCCATATAATTTCTATGACAATAGGATACATTCGATTCCACCAAGCATTTTTCCGATTATTTTCTCCTTGTCGTCCACCACTGTACCAACGCGTCACACCAAAAAATGCCATCAATTCGATGATGGGCTTTTTTCCTTCTGGCCCGACAATCCAGAACTCCTTCCACAAGCTAAGTACATCTGTGTGCATGCTGACTAAATATCTATCTAACTGTTTCCCAACATGCACTCTAAGTCCCTGACCGTCTTTAGCCCCTGGCCCCATGGCTGGCCCCATGGCTGGCCCCATGGCTGGCCCCATTCCTGGCCCCATTCCTGGCCCCATTCCTGGCCCCATTCCTGGCCCCATTCCTGGCCCCATTCCTGGCCCCATTCCTGGCCCCATTCCTGGCTCTATGCCTGGCCCCATTCCTGGCCTGCCTCTCTGACTGCCTTGGCCCCAACCGTTTCTTTCCTCGTCCATGCTTGGCCCCGTGCCTCCTTGCATGTCTTGGCCCCTGCCTTCTCTGCCCACATCTGTCCTTTCCTGCATGCCGCCTTGCAAGTACTCCCCTCTACCTTCGCTTCCCAGCTCTGACCTTTGGTCCATGCCATCACCCCGGCTTTGTCGTCCCACTTGTGTCTGGTGTTCATTGCTCCCCTGCAAATATTGCTCTTTGCCCATAAATCAACAAAAAAGTTGACACTTGAAAACTATACAACTAGTGTGAAAAGTAGGACTGTAATGAGGATATCAATACAATTTTGTTTGATACACTAGAGAGATGAGAGTGATGAGAGTGATGCAGCATGGTTTTACTCACCATAGTTCGAGTCCATGACTGAGATTGTGTTGTCTTAGCTTGGATCCTGTCAAAGGCCTCCTTCTTCCTCCCCCCCTCGATCCTGGCCGCTCTCGCAAAATTGAGAACTTCTTCACTGAAATAACAACCTCAAGACAGGCGACGTCCGCCTCACCCCGTTAATGAAGCCCCCTTCCTCCTTCTTACTCTCCGCCTCCACCTCCAATCCGCCCACAGCAACAGCATCACCAACAGCAGCAACACAACAAAAGCAAAAAAAGAAGCAGTCGCAGCAGAAAACATAGCAGCAGTAGCAACAGCAGCTGTAGCAGTGTTTTCTCAACAATAGCAAAAACAGCTGAAACAGGAGCAGCAGCAGCAGAAGCAGAGAAAGGAGCACTAAAAGCAGCAAGTGCAAAAGGGCCAGCAACAAAAAAAGCAGTAACAACCTTGAAAGGAAGACCATACCCATTGCTCACCGTTGGAAGAATGGATGATTCGCGAACAATGGAATTTGTGGAGCGAACGATGCATCTTGCAATAAAACACATGCAAAATAACGCAGCATGTCCACAAAGCCTCCAGCTGAAAGATTCCGGGACTTAAAAGGCACTCCACGAGTAACCTACACATAAAAACACATAACGTTAACCCTTTCCCCTCCTCTCAATCTCTTTCACACCCTTTCTCTGTCTTCCAGCCAAAAGATCCATGCAGTATGACATATTACCTGCTGTACAGTAGCTTCAAGGTCGGGAAGAAATGGGAAAACCATATTCACAAGCGCTTCATTTGGTTTAAGACAAGAACGCTCCAAAAAATAATCATCGCCTTCCTTTTTGAATCCTGCAAGCACCCTACAGACGGGAGGGACAATCGAAGAAAGGTAATTGATTGCAAGGGATTTATTTGAAGCTTGGCCCCACCTCCCTGCCACCTGGATTTGATCAAACCCACAAGAGTGCGCGAAACATTCCCTTGCTGCCGCGCCACGGAATATGTGCAAGGTTCCTGAACAACGGAGATCTAAGTGCTCAATGATTTTTTTCATGAACTTTGATTGTGCTTCACGACACATTTCAACCTCAGTGGAGTCTTTGGATGGAAACAATAAGGTTTTGTACCTGCAAATCAACAAACAAACGTGTCAATAAAAACAATACATTTGTGCAAAAATATAAAACAAAATACACAAATAATAGTTGATTGGATAAGTTTAGACTCACCAAAGGTAGTTGCTCCGAAGATCTGGAGGAGGTTCTTCTGATACAATGAACCTGTGGAACAAATATCGTGATATCCATCCATGACTGCAAAATTCCGGATCTGAATGTCTAAAGGAAGCCCCATATTGGACTGCTCCTCCCGAGTTCTTTTTCCCCCCACGTGACACCACACCTAGGACAGTACATTCAGATGGGCCAATAGCTGTTGTAGCCATATCATCAATAAATAGATCGACCAACCGAATTGATCTTTGGTCATCTCCTCAAAGCATCATTGCTTTTGCTGTAGCTACCATACTACCATACTTTAAATATGTTTCGTTGTTGAATGACCCCATATACCTTAATTAACTTTTGAAAGTCTGAAAGCGCTAGTTTATACTTAACAGTCCCTCGTTTAGGATCAATGAACATCTAATGAACACAAAAACTAAAAGAAAGACATTTAGAGGGAGGAGGAGGAGGAGGGAGGGAAGCAAGTAAGGAGGGAGAGAAGGAGAGATCGGGCAGCAAAGAGGGAAAGAGAGAAAGCAGCAAACAACAAGCAGAATGCAGAATGCAGAATGCAGAATGCAGAATGCAGAATGCAGAATGCAGCATGCAGAATGCAGAATGCAAAATGCAGAATGCAGAATGCAGAATGCAGAATGCAAAATGCAGAATGCAGAATGCAGAATGCAGAATGCAGAATGCAGAATGCAGAATGCAGAATGCAGAATGCAGAATGCAGAATGCAGAATGCAGAATGCAGAATGCAGAATGCAGAATGCAGAATGCAGAATGCAGAATGAATGCAGAATGCAGAATGCAGAATGCAGAATGCAGAATGCAGAATGCAGAATGCAGAATGCAGAATGCAGAATGCAGAATGCAGAATGCAGAATGCAGAATGCAGAATGCAGAATGCAGAATGCAGAATGCAGAATGCAGAATGCAGAATGCAGAATGCAGAATGCAGAATGCAGAATGCAGAATGCAGAAAGTAGAAAGCCAAAAGCATACCTTGGCTTTATAGGCATGTCGCGTCTTTGTTCCTCTTCATCTTCGATTGTCGTTTCCGCTGCAAATATTGTCCTTTCAAGCTCTTCATCTCCTATAATACATCTATTCTTCTTCACTAGATAAGAGGCATCATCAAATACGCTCCACGCTTCGTCTTCTGGACTCAACCCTAGATGATGAGGATAGAGATGAGGAATTCTTGGATCCATTTCTGCAATAGAAGAAAGAGGTAAGTAAACCACGCTGCATAAATGGATGGATAGAAAAAAAGATGGAGAATGCAGAATGCAAAATGCTGAATGCTGAATGCTGAATGCTGAATGCAGAATGCAGAATGCAGAATGCAGAATGCAGAATGCAGAATGCAGAAAGCAGAATGCAGAATGCAGAATGCAGAATGCAGAATGCAGAATGCAGAATGCAGAATGCAGAGCAGAAGCAGAATGCAGAATGCAGAATGCAGAATAGAATACAGAATGCAGAATGCAGAATGCAGAATGCAGAATGCAGAATGCAGAATGCAGAATGCAGAATGCAGAATGCAGAATACAGAATGCAGAATGCAGAATGCAGAATCCAGAAAGCAAAATGCAGAATGCAGAATGCAGAATGCAAGATGCAGAATGCAGAATGCAGAATGCAAAAAGCAGAAAGCAGAAAGCAGAATGCAGAAAGCAAAAGCAAAAAGCAGAAAGTAGAAAGCAAAAAGCAGAAAGCACAGAGCAGAAAGCAGAAAGTGAAAAGCAGAAAGCCAATAGCATACCTTGGCTTTATAGGCATGTCGCGTCTTTGTTCCTCTTCATCTTCAATTGTCGTTTCCGCTGCAAATATTGTCCTTTTAAGCTCTTCATCTCCTATAATACATCCATTCTTCTTCACTAGATAAGAGGCATCATCAAATACGCTCCACGCTTCGTCTTCTGGACTCAACCCTAGATGATGAGGATAGAGATGAGGAATTCTTGGATCCATTTCTGCAATAGAAGAAAGAGGTAAGTAAACCACGCTGCATAAATGGATGGATAGAAAAAAAGATGGAGAATGCAGAATGCAGAATGCAGAATGCTGAAAGCAGAATGCAGAATGCAGAAAGATGGATAGAGGCGTACCTGCAACACATGCGGTGGTAATGTGTAAGGGGGCGCGGCCGCCACACACCGCTCTCCGCAAGCAAGCAGGGCCTCCCTCGCTCGCTCGGGCTGTGTAGCAAACACGCCTCCAGCAGAGATCGAACTCTAGACCTACCGGTACCAGGACACGATGTTCAATTTCAATGGGCGGTGGGCAAGCGGCGGCGAGCACACCCGAAGTTCAATTTCAGTGGTTTTAAATGACGTGGCGCCGACGTGGATGGACATGTAGACGTGGAATCGACGTGGCAGACGTGGCGCCACCGTGGCATCTACGTGGCAATCGGCACCGCGGTGACCGCGCGCTCGGCCGGCGTCGAACGCTCGGGCGCTGCGCCGTACCTGGGAGGACGCTGCAGGGCGGGTGGGCGGCCGGGGGGCGGGGAGCTGCAGCAATTCCGATCGTGGCGATCGACGGTGGGGAGGGGGGGAGCCTCGCTGCAGCCGGTGCACAGAATGGCCTTGCCATCGTGAGTTCAATCAAACATCTTTCCTTCATCTGCACAACGACATCCTACGTGGACCGTAACGAGCTCGTTAATACGGGCTGATGCCCTCAGAGAGGGCCAGCAGCAGAAGATGTGATGTTTGTCCTCATGTTGTATGTGCTGTTCTGCTGCCGTGCTCTCACTCGACCTGCTCATTACAGCTGTCGCTGGATCATTTTGAAGTTCAATAGCGTATGCTTCCCTCCTTTCTGAAAGTTTCAGCCGCCATCAGACGAAGACAGCAGCCATGCCTTATGTGCCGCCGCACAAGCGCTTAGGAACAAGCGCAGAGCCAGCGGCTCCTCCATCTGACAAGGCGCCTCCGCAAAGGCTTAATTCGAAAAGGTTAAAGGTGTGGGGACCTTCTCACAGGTTCAACAGTATCATCGTGCCGTGGAATGACTGTGCTGATGAGCCCCTCCTGATGCAGCTGGTGCCGACTGCAGTCCCGCAACCTTACGCGCACCTGCACGACAAGAAGCTCTATCGGGCGAAGCGTCTGCTTCAGCATGGTGAGGACGGCATTCTGTAACTGCCTTTTGACGTGAAGAGTGTCCGCTTAGATTTGACTGATTATGCGTAACATGGTGAAAGCAAACAAATATGATAGGGATAGGACCAAGAGACATGTGTTCGTGGGAAATGTGTTGATGGAACAGTACAGGAGTGGGAGGTCTTTCCTCCCTACAGACTCTTTCCTTAATGCGTTATGAGCATTCATACAAAGTTTCTCGTTTGCGAACGAGGGCTAATACATGCGTTTCTCTGCAGACCATTCTTTGCCTCCTAACAGTGCTCGGTCTGAAGACGAAGCTCCTTCGGAAAGCAATGGAAGCCTATCGTTGGCTCCGGTAGCAATGGAGGAGCACTTGCAAATGTTAGAGATAGGTGCGAGAAATGACGACACTTGCAGTGGAATCACATCAAATCACAAATCAGTTACGCCTCGCGCAATTGCGGAGAGAATCAGTCTCATTCTGATGGAGGCTCTGGAAAGCCAACAATCTCAGATGATGCGTGTAGGGCCCAATATAGATCGCCGTGTAAAGCTGACGCTGCGTTTTTCCAAATTCCTTCTGTATTCACGCTTAAGCAATACGTGAGCCAATGTTTACTCACTCTCTCTGCGCTGCCAGAGCATGTGAAGTAGTTAGAACGAATTGGTGGAAATTAATTTTTAGACTTTTAGTACTATCAGGAGCGTGTATATATTGCATGTTGTACAATCCTATTTGCAAGTTTATGTGCTATCACAATCTGAAAAGTCTAAAGGAGGTCAGGTAACTCCCTTTCAGTCTTGTACTTTCATTATTTTTATTTCTCTTTGTTTACTCTTACTGTTTTCTTCGGCACAGACTTAATTTGACGAACGTGAATCCCATCGCTGGGACTTTACTGGAGCATGATCTGTGCCAGCTTCGAGGTTCAATACGCAAGTGTGTCGAAACCGACATAGAGCCTGCCACATATAGTGAGTTGAAAAAGATCGTATCTGCACAAGCTGCTGTTCAATGGAAGAAACCTTCGAGATTTCTGATTGTGGTAAGCTATGTCTCAACTTTAAGCGCGCATCGCATTCAGAAACTTTTTCAAAAAAACCCATGGGTTTAAACCTATGAGGTTCAATTGTATGCTGTTGTTGACTACAAACTTGGCATGGTTCTTCTACAACTATGCATATCTGCAATAGATAGTTTTAGCCCACATTCAGAAACAGACTTTCTTTCAAGTATTGAGCAGCTAAGAGATTTTGCAATTTTTTTAGCTGACTTTTGCAAGGCAGCATGCACCAATGCATGAATCAGGAAGGCACCGTTCACCAATTCATGAATGTAAGCCATGCCCCAGTCCAGGACTGTGCAGCTCATGGATTCGACTTAGGGAAGCATGCTGTTTGCTCTTTGGGACTACAAGTTTTGACGTGCTATTTGTGACATTTCTGCACTGTAGGTGAGTGTTGATGGCCTCCTCGAAGCTGCCTTACGTGTAAAATGTGTTGCAACTTCTGAAGGGAATTCACAGCTGAGAATCCACAAGGTGAAGTCTTCTTGTCGGGAGACATGCTTTCGCGGACACACTGCTTATGGGTTGTTTACATGATACGGTCATGTTCGCATATTTCTGAATCAAGACTTTCAGTTCGAGAATTTAAACTCACCAGATTGAATTGCTCATGTGTCGACTCCCTGAAGCAACAGTGAGACGAGTATTGTCCTTATCATTGGAGCTTACTAAGAGGAGTAGGGGGGAAGTAGCACGTTTAATGCCTTAAACTCCCTTCAATGCGGTCACCTGAAGGGTGTTCTATGCTGTGCCTTGTGCTGCAGATCAAGCGACATCTGGTCAGAGAGACGGACGTTGACTTGATGCTGATTGGCCGAAAAGTTGACTTGCGAATTTCGCTGTGTGCAGAAAATCGAATCCTCGACCTTGAGGTATTTCTTTCACAATATTATTTTGCTTTGTATTGCCGCTTGAAGCAGAAATATGGGCCACTGATTACCTGGAAAGCTGCAATCTATAACGCCATAGTATAATCGTACAATCATAAAGTATATGGTAGTACTGTTTACAGTCCACTTCTAGAAACTCAATATGCGACTTTGGTTCTGTATAGTGTTAACATCATGTGTGCCGTTTACCGGCTCATCACTTTTTCTATTCCACCTCTCCTCACCTATTCGCTTCTTTCGTCCCCCTGACTTCTCCACCCCACTTTTCCCCGTCCTGACCTCTCCACCCCTCTTTTCCCCTTCCCTCTACTTCCCTTCTTCCCCTATCTTCGCCCCTCCTCCCTCCTCTCTTTTAAAATTGTTTTGCCTCTTTTCCTCTCCTCCTTTCTCTCGTCTGCCTCTCTTCTTCCTCTCTTGACCCTTCCTCGCAATCCTCGATTCCTCCTACTCCATTTTCCTCACCCATTCTAGCCACGTCCTGCTCCGAAGGGCTTTTTGGGCTGTACAAGCCCGCCAAATTCTGCCTAGTTTTGTACAGCGTCATAATGCACAGCATTGAACCATTGCCTTTCGGCTGTATGTAGGCAAACCCTATGTGCTGCACGCGGTGGTAGGGTATATATATTCGACATACGGACGCTAGAAAACCTAAAATTTGTTTCCTATATCGAACTGATGAATGTTTATTTCCAGGACGAGAAGGACGCAATTGATGCAATCGTGGCAGCTGCAGTGATTGATCCCACCGTGAAGGGCGGCCTCCGCTGGCCACTCGGAGCTATCAAGTGGCCGAAACCAGAAATGAAGCATAGATTCAACATTGTAAGACTCTGCACTTACTTTGATATCGAACGTTACAAGAGCGAGCGGTGGGAATGGACGTTTCGAACTACCCGAGGCTATAACTTCATTGTGAATGAGGAGCGGTCTGACATCCGTGAAGTCAAGATGACTGCACAGTCATGGCGGCAGAGCCTAAAGCATGTGAGACATTCGACCTTTGTTTGATCTGTTCAGTCTCACAAGTGTTATGAAATTGTTTTTAACTCGAATGGTGTTTGAGCACAATACCTTCCTTGCTGATATAAATTGTGTTTAACTTGGCTAGATCCGGCCGCCACCCGTTCAAGCTGAGCACGCCGAAGTGGAATCAGATGGCAGCAAAGTGGAGGCTGGGGAGGAAAGGGTCCCGTCGCCGGCCCCGTTTGATCCGAAGGAATGTGTTGCTGAAATTTTGCCTTTGATGGAGTGGATGAAGAACTGTCTTCCGCAGTCAACTGATTGAAAGCCGATTGCGTGAAGCTAAGCAATCCAAGATTCCCATATGATCACAATGTCCTAGTGTACATTTTGTACATAGTCTGTCATCTGTTCGTCCTTTGTTAGGCGAATGGCCCTAAAATCAAGCAGTCTTACTCGGCTGCCTTCCTAGGGAAGGACATGCTCGTCATGGACTCTTATGAGCAGCGCCACACGCACCGAACACCCCTCATCCCTTGGGAAGTGAGCCCTTGTCGAGTGTTCTTTTTGGAATGGCATGGGGCCATGGTGCTGCTTGGGCGGTCTATCATGGCATGATGGGCGATCGTCCAAATGGTTTGCTACAACTTTCCGTGTTCTCCATCAACTTGGTTCAACTCTGTTGGCGGTTCAGAAGTCCCGGGTTCCGTCCAGCGATCACTTGGTGTTGTAGGAAGAAAATGAAAGAACGGAAACTTTCATTGAAAATGGCATTGATCCTTGATGGCGAGGAGACCATCAAATGTGCATGGCCAAAATCATCATAAGGAACCACGAGGAACTGGTCGCAAAGGAACTAAGCACAAAAGAAAAAAGCTAAGAGCGGAGCGGTGTTGTGGTTTGCACGGTTTGCAGCATGATACTGGTAGAAAAGCTTCTATTGGCTACTTTTTCATTTTAACATTTGTCCTTGTGTCGTGTCTTCCTCTGTTAGTTTTCCGTTCTTTAGGTTTTTAGTTCTTTACTGTATCCCTTTGCAATTCAATCGATTGTTTGTTTTTCACCTTTTTTTCTCTTTTTCTTTATGGTGTTTCCATTTTAGGTCTTTTTGTTTTTGAAATCAAAACTTCGCAATAGTGCATAAATGCTTTATAAGAAATAATAATAATGAGAAGGACACACAATTTAAATCACAACTTAGCACCTAGAGCCTTTCTCATTCTCCATAATATATTTTTTAGTTGCGGATCTTTGATCACCACCTCGTGACCCTTCAAAAAGTCTGTAACCCTAACCTTAATTTTGCCCGCAACTTCCCGCTCCGCTTCTGCCTCCCCTCGCGGAAGCGCCAGCAAACCCTAATTCGCCCTCGAGGGCCTGCCTGCCTCCCTCCCTCCCTGCACGGTACGCCTCTGGAAGCAGGGCAGGGCCCGCTGTTGCACAGAGGGCTCCGCCATGTCTTACGTTCCGCCGCACAAGCGGCCAGGAAGGCAACTGGAGGGGGCGGCTTCTGGTGCACTGAGAGTGTCTCTGCGACAGTCGAAATTTCCAGACTTGGTCAATGCGCCTGTGTACCGCCAGAACGTTTTAATAGTGCCATGGGATGACTGTTCTGTCGAGCCCGTTGAGCTGCAGCTGGTGCCGACGGCGGTTCCGCAACCCTATTTCCATCTGCAGGGCAAGCAGCTCTATCTGGTGAAGCGCTTGCTTCAGCATGGTGAGGGCGGCATTCAAATCTGGGTTCTGCCATCAAGAGAGTTGTCTGAATTAATTTGATGTTGCGCCGTGTTTCTTTTTCCCTTTAAAAGAAGTGACACAAGTGAAAATAAACTTCGTTAGAGACAAGACAGGCACAAAAGAGATGAGAGATATGAAGTCACAAAAACGAGGCGACTACTCTCCTTGTACACTTCCGGTAGACAGAAGACCATTCTTGTCACTCCTTTCATTTTCCGAATGCGACACTGACACTTCTATTCGTCCTCCTCTCTCCAATGCGTCTCTAGACTCCGGAGCTGCTTGCGAAGGCGCAGACCAGGGAGTCACTCTAGAAGCAGTGGAGCAGCACTTTCAAAAGTTAGAAATAGGTGGGAAGAATGAAGACACTTGGAGCGGAATCCCGGCAGTCAAATTGGTGCCGCCTATGGAACGCTTTCCAACTGCGATTGGGGAGCGAATTAGACCCATTCTGATGGAGGCTCTGGAATGCCTACGATTGCAGATGATGCATGTGGGGCCCAGTAGAGATCGTCGTGCAAAGTTAACGTTGCGATTTGCAAAATTCTTGCTTTTCTCACGCACATGCAACACGTGAGCTAATGTTTTTTTGGAATTCGCTCCCCGTTTCTAGAGCATTTCAAAGAAACAGAAAAGAAATGAGGAAGTTTTCCTTTAGAGCTTTGGCACTAGCCGTGGAATGTGATTCGAAAAGAGTGCAGAAATGCAGGGCTACAGTTTCATTGTTGTTGTTTTGGTTTGCTTCACTTTTCTTTGGCGCAGACTCGATTTAGAGGGCATAAATCCCATCCTCGCTACCAAATTGGAGCGCCTTTTAGATATTAATAGTAACCGGATATCCAAAAGTGTGGAGACCAATCTGGAGCCCGCCGTATATAGCAATTTGAATGACATTGCATCAGCACAAGCTACTGTTCGTTGGAACTCGCCTTCGACATACTTGATCATTGTAACTATAGTCTAGCCTTCACATGTGTCTCCCTTCCCCCCTTTTTCGTACTTTCGGATAGTCATCAGTTAAACGCAAATGCCTTTCTCCGAATCAAGAACAGGTAGTAGATGCAACATATGGGCTCAATGCAGGCCTCACTTTTTGGAAGGTGCAGCTTAGATGTAGAGTCCTAGGAATATGTATTGTCCTTTGGCCACATGCATGATGAAGTATTGACATCCTGAATGCTGGATTCCATTGCAGGTGAAAGTTGATGACCGCGTCGATACGGGGATCCGTGTGTTTTGTGTCCCAACTTCTGATGAAAGTTCGCAGCTCCGTATTTATAAGGTCAAGTCTGCTCCTGGATAGTCATGCCTTTGTGCGTGCTCTGCTACGAGGACAGATACTTACAGGAGATGTGATTTGGGCTGTGACGATGTGGTTCTGAATTGTAGTCCTAAGAGATAAGAAAAAATGCGGAAGATACTGAATAGAATTGCCCAGCGAAAAAGTAAAACTTAGTCAGCTCTCAATGGCATATATCGAGGGGAAAACTGTGCGTTATTGGTACTTTCAATGTCTCATCGTGCTCCAGAAGGAATGTAACTTGTCCACTGCATGCTGTGTTTGTTGATAAGTTCAACATGTATCGCTGCTCACTTTAATGACCAAGGTTTGAATTTCAGAATGCTTCTAGAAAGTTTCTGGTCATGCCTGGAATTCTTCAAATATTTCAACTCTAACAACGTTTTAAGTGGTATCTCCTGTGCAGATTAAACGTTCTACAGTCAGAGCGACCGATATCGACTTGATGTTGCTTGGCCGGATTGCCGACTGCCGAATCACACTCTGGGCAGAAAACCATTTGACCGAGTTACAGGTACCATTCATCTTTTTGAACGTCTGTATGAACCAATAATGCCTGAGTTTTACGCTATAAAAAGGTGCTAGAAAACCCACAATCCGAGGAAATCGGTGAGGCTGAAAAACCACACCTCTGTTCTGAACATGCTAAATCTTTGTAGTTCTTTTCTCCAGGGGGAAGAAAAAGAAGCAGTTGACGCTATTGTGAGCGCGGCAGTGATCGATCCGACCGTGAAGGGCGGCCTCCGTTGGCCTTTGGGAGGCACAAGCTCGCCGTGGCCCAGGACGAGGCTGAAGCAGAGACTCACTGTCTATAGTGTGTCTGTGAGATACAATGTCACACGTTACAAGTGTAAGCAGTGGAAATGGACGTTCCAATCTGTGAGGAACTACAATTGGGAGACCACTGAGGAGCGCTTCGTGAAGGAAGCCAAGATGATGCCACTGTTGTGGGGCCAAATGTTGAAGCAGGTGACTGAGGCAGTGGAGTTCCTATCTTTTTCTGAGTAGTGGACTTCCTTTTCTGTTTGTTGTGTTTTCATCATATTAGGGTTTGTTCCATCAGTTCGTAATGCTGTGGGTTTCCTGCAAGAAAGCTGCTACTGTCATCTTCACCGATGATTTAAACTGGAAACTGAATCAAACTGTGTGAAAGTAATTTCTTCTTTGTTTTGACGTGTAATGCTTAGTTGTGTGCGTGTTTCCTTTTGCTGCCAGATCCGGCCCCCGAAGGTTGAAGCCAATCACCCCGAAGGGGAGTCAGATGGCAGCGGAGTATGTGGGGTGAGTGTCCCCCCGCCTCCCCCCTTTGATCCGGAGGCCATAGTGGGGGGCCTTGCGGCTCTCCTCGACTGGCTCAAGGAATATTCCGCTGTCAAAGCATGAAAACGTGAGCGCCTGAACTTGAGCTTTGCAGCGTTTGCAAAGCCGGGCCTCATACTGTACACTCCTTGCATAGCCGTCATTGGGTCACTTTCTTCGTGAGCTTAGAAGGCAATTAGCATAGGCGAGCAGCAGCTTGTAATGTACAAAGCAGAAAAGGTCAGATCGTCATCGTCCCTCCATCAGTGTGGCGAGAGCAGCACCTCCTTTAGACAGCTTACTTGGCTGCCTCCTTCCGGGCGGCATGTTCGTCCATTTGTAACTCATGGGCCATGTGTTGTTGTTCAACATGCTCTAAGCCGCGCCCTCTCATGCACGCCCTTGCTTCCTCTTGTTGTCGTTTGTGGTGGTCCATCATGCCATGTGGCGACTCATGTGACTCATGCTCTGTCTCATGGCTCTAAACTTCACTTGCGAGTGTTAAAAATGCCATGGCCATGCCATGCCATGCCCTGCCCTGCCCTGCCCTGCCCTGCCCTGCCCTGCCCTGCCCTGCCCTGCCCTGCCCTGCCCTGCCTGCCCGCCCGCCCTGCCCTGCCCTGCCCTGCCTGCCCTGCCTGCCTGCCCTGCCTGCCTGCCCTGCCCTGCCCTGCCCTGCCTGCCCTGCCCTGCCCTGCCCTGCCACGCCCTGCCCTGCCCTGCCCTGCCCTGCCCTGCCCGCCCGCCCTGCCCTGCCTGCCTGCCCTGCCCTGCCCTGCCTGCCCTGCCCTGCCTGCCCTGCCCTGCCCTGCCCTGCCCTGCCTGCCTGCCCTGCCCTGCCCTGCCCTGCCCTGCCCTGCCTGCCTGCCTGCCCTGCCCTGCCTGCCCTGCCCTGCCTGCCCTGCCCTGCCCTGCCCTGCTGCCCTGCCTGCCCTGCCCTGCCTGCCTGCCCTGCCCTGCCCTGCCCTGCCCTGCCCTGCCCTGCCCTGCCCTGCCCTGCCCTGCCCTGCCCTGCCCTGCCCTGCCTGCCCTGCCCTGCCCTGCCCTGCCCTGCCCTGCCCTGCCCTGCCCTGCCCTGCCCTGCCCTGCCCTGCCCTGCCCTGCCACGCCCTGCCCTGCCCTGCCCTGCCCTGCCCTGCCCTGCCCTGCTCCTGCCCTGCCCTGCCCTGCCCTGCCCTGCCCTGCCCTGCCCTGCCCTGCCCTGCCCTGCCCTGCCCTGCCTGCCCTGCCCTGCCTGCCCTGCCCTGCCCTGCCTGCCCTGCCCTGCCCTGCCCTGCCCTGCCCTGCCTGCCCTGCCCTGCCCTGCCTGCCCTGCCTGCCCTGCCCTGCCCTGCCCTGCCCTGCCCTGCCCTGCCCTGCCCTGCCCTGCCCTGCCCTGCCCTGCCTGCCCTGCCCTGCCCTGCCCTGCCCTGCCCTGCCCTGCCCTGCCCTGCCCTGCCCTGCCCTGCCCTGCCCTGCTCTGCCATGTCCTACCATGCCCTACCATGCCATGCCATGCCATGCCATGCCATGCCGTGCCATGCGATGCGATATGATGCCATGCGAGGCCATGCCATGCCATGACACGTCACGTCACGTCTCTGGTCCCTGCGCACTGTAGTGAACCTTCATTCCGTCCGTCCGTTCGGCCAGAGGGCGGGGACGGCCGGGCCGGTCTCTGCCGCCTCGCCGGCACGCCGAGCGGCCCTGCCCGCACCGAAAATGTCTTCGCGCCTGCCCGTTCAGGGGCCAATCCGTTGAACGACTGCCCCGACCGTCCGATGCGCGCGATTTGGCTCCGGAGGGTTGCCCGCGCGACCGGTCAGAGCAGAAACTTTTTGTTTTATGTCTTCGCTTCCTTCAGGCAGGAAACGAAATGTTTTTTGCGCCGCGACGTTACGGCGGGAGGCCCCGGGCGGCAGACGGCGCCGCCGCATAAATCCAACGGTGAGATACGGCCCTTGGCCGGCCATTACTCGCCAACTGGCGCCTTTGTCGGCTATTGCCGGCCACCGACACGGCCCGACTTTGTCGCCTCAGTCCGCTTCTCCCCCGCCGCCTCGTGTACGGCACCGACATTAGCCAGACAGGTCAAACCCCGCTCCGACATCGGGCAGACAAAACAAACGCTGCCGACGCAGACCGAGCGGCACGAATTTCCACCGGATCTGACGATTCCTTGTTCGTACGCATGTCGTGGGACGTACGGACGACTGCACCGACTATACCAGCTGGCGCCCTCAATCATGTGCGGAGCCCCCTTTGGCCGTACGGACTCCGCCCGGCTGACACCTCCCCCCTCCGCGGCGGGCGCGCCACGTGGCCCGGCGGCCCTCCCCTCAGCACCTCCCTCCCTCCCTCCCTCCCTCCCTCCCTCCCACCCTCCCTCCATGGCGGACGCGCGCTCTCCCTCCCTCCCTCGCAACGCTGAGCCCTGAACCCTGAACAGCTGCGCGGCGGCTGCAAGGGCCGGTGGGAGGGCGGCATGGGGTGCTTCGCCTTCGGGCGCTCCAAGCGGAAGGTGCCCGACCAGCGCTCGCCCGACGCGGCGGAGCCGCACCGCCCCAAGGCCGCGCAGGAGGAGAAGGGGAAGGAGGGGCAGGGGGAGGCTCCACCCACCCCTACCGCCCAAGCACCACCACCAGTAGGAGGAGAAGGAGGAGGAGGAGGAGCTACTGTGATGCTTCGCTCCTCCACCTTCCCCGCGGGCCCCGCCTCGTCTCCCTCCGCAAAGGCCCTCCTTACCGCCAAGTCCCACAACTCCACGGCGCCTCTGCCACTCCCGCTGCCCCTCTCGCCCGGCTCTCACGTCTCCCTCTCAAAAGACTCCTCCTCTCCCGCCCCCTCCCTCCCTCTCCCATCCTCCAAGGCGCAGGTTCACCCCATCCACCCTTCCAAAATACCCCACCCCCGCTCTCCCGGCGCCATTCTCTGGCCCTCCGGCTCCAAGTCTCACAAGTCGTCGCAGCCCCCCTCTCCCGCCACGCACTCTCCCCGCTCTCCCTCCTCCTCTACCGCTCCTCCCACTCCCGCAAACTCTAGCCTTAAACATGCGGCCTCTCCCCAGCTCTTCGGGGGAGCCGCCGTCCCCTTGCCGACCCCCCCCCAGACCTCTCCCGGACCGAAGCTTCGCCGCATTCCATCGCTCGGGGAGCAGATCCCCGCGAATTTGCGGTTCTTTAGTGGAGCAGAACTTAGAACTGCGACGGATAATTTCTCGGAAGAGCACCTTCTCGGAGAGGGGGGCTTTGGCGCGGTCTATAAGGGCTATGTGGAGGAGTGGGTTCCTGTGGGAGGCGGTAAAGTCGCTCTCGAAAAGGTCGCTGTGGCAGTGAAGACTCTCAACGAGGATGGCCTCCAGGTACCCACTTCCCCTCTCTCCTTATCCTCACAATCTCCCACATTACTACATTCGACCGCATTGAGCTCTGGTATCACAAATTTCACCTCACCCTCAGTCAGTTAACCAACCCCATCATGCCTCTATCTTTCCCCTCTCCTGCGACCTTATCATCATCATCATCATCATCATCATCATCATCATCATCATCATCATCATCATCATCATCATCATCATCATCATCATCATCATCATCCTCCCCCTGTGCGAGTGAGTCCCTCCCTCCTTGCAGGGGCAGAAGGAGTGGTTGGCGGAGGTGAACTACTTGGGCAACCTCGCCCACCCCCGCCTTGTCCGCCTCCTCGGCGCGTGCTCGGAGGCCCCCCCCGGGCGGTGCCGCATGCTCGTCTACGAGTTCGTCGCGAACGGCAGCCTCGACCGCCACCTCTTTGAGGCGCCCAAGGGCGGGGCCCTCCCGTGGCTCGCACGCCTCCGGGTCGCACTGGACGCCGCGCAGGGCCTCGTGCATCTGCACGAGGAGATAGAGCCGCCGGTAGGGAGAGGGAGAGGGAGGGAGAGGGGGGTGTTTTGAATAAGGGTGGACATGGACCCCGCGGTGGAAAGTCGCCTCCTTTCCCTCTCTTTCTCTCCCCTTCTTATCTATGTCCTCCCTTTCTTCCCCTTCCCTTCAGGTGATCTTTCGCGACTTCAAGGCTGCGAATGTCCTCTTGGACGAGGCCCTCCACGCGAAGCTCTCCGACTTCGGGCTCGCCCGCGCGGGGCCGGAGGGCGACAACACGCACGTGAGCACGCGCGTGGTGGGCACGCCCGGGTACGCCGCGCCGGAGTACGTCCTCACGGGACACCTCACCGCGAGGAGCGACGTGTGGAGCTACGGCGTGGTGCTGCTCGAACTGCTCACGGGCCGCAGGGCCATGGACGAGGGGCGGCCCAAGGAGGAGGTCAGCCTGGTCGACTGGAGCAGGCCGTATCTCACGGAGAGGTGGGAGGGGGAGGGAGAGGGAGAGGGGGGAGGGGAGGGAGAGGAGTGGGAGGGGAAGGGAGAGGGAGAGGAGGAAGGGGAAGGAGAGGAGTGGGTGGGGAAGGGAGAGGGAGAGGAGGAAGGGGAAGGAGAGGAGTGGGTGGGGTAGGGAGAGCGGAAGAGAAGGGAGTAAGGAGTGAGGGAGGAAAGTGGGAGGAGTGCGAGGACAGGGAGTGGGTGAAGGAGTGGGAGGAAAGGAAGAGGGGTGGGGGGGAGCGTGGCTGCAGGAGAGGGAGGGAGGGAGGTTGCATTCCCGGCGGAAGTAGAGAAATGGGAGTCGTGGTGGAGCAAAAGACAGGGGAGTGAGTGTGAGAGATGGGGCGCGGACAGGGGGATGCTCTCTCTGACACGTCACGCACTCTATTGTGATTCTCGCCTTGTTTTTTTTTCCTTTTTCAGTAGGAGGCTTTTCCGAATCATGGACCCCCTTTTGGAGGGGCGATATTCCGTGAAGGGCGCGCAGAAGGTGGCTGCTCTCGCCCAGCAGTGTCTGCAGAAGAACCCAAAGCAGCGCCCGCTGATGAGCGGAGTGGTGGCGGCTTTGGAGCCCCTGCAGGAGCTCACGGGTGAGGGAGGGAGGGAGGGAGGGAGGGAGGGAGGGAGGGAGGGGAGAAGACTGCTAAGTAAAATCTTAAGCAAACTGAGCAGCCTTAAGCACTCTGGGGACTTTCCGTTGTTATGGGAGAGTCGGAGAAAGTGGTAGGAGGAGTTGCTGGTTGTTATGGGAAGGAGAGTGGTTAAGCATTAAAGCCAAATTTTGGATCTCAGACGACTCAGTTTAGGGCCCTTTCTAAACCAAAAAATGAGATTTGTGTAGAGTGCCAGGTTGGGATTGTACATGAGGCCACGGCTTGTCTAGTTCGTGTAGTTGCATTTGTAACGCTTTCGAAGCAGGTCCAGTATTTCTGTTTCAAGGCGTGTGAGCTAATCCTCACATGTCAGTTTAATTTCGTCATATATATACATAAATGACAACGGAAGAGAGCAAGACAAGATTAGAGAGAGTAGATTAGTCGGAGCGGATAGAGCGAGCGAGAGAGAGAGTAGGGAGGACGGGAGGCAAAGAAGGTGGGGGAAGTGAGGAGAGTGCGAGTAAAGAAGACGGAGAGTGAAGTGGTACAGTGTACATTGACACTTTTGAAAGACATAGAATATCATCTGAGAGATTGGTAATGCCGATCGACCATGCACAGGCACTCATGTAGGAAACCTCCCCTCCCTGAACTTCCTTCCGAGCTGTAGAACCTTAGATACTTTAGGTCCATGCCAGAGGTTTGCCTCATTCCCCTAATCCTAACCCTAATTCTAACCCAACCCTAACCCTTACCCTAATCCTAACCCTAACCCTAATCCCCCTCCCTCCCCCTTGTTTGCTCTGCCTCCTCAGACCTCGCCTGCAGCTCCCCCATCGGCTCTGAACCCAAAACCCCGACCACCTCCAGCTCGAGGACGCATTCCTCTTCCCGCATTCCAAGTGGCCGCTCGGGAGAGGCTCGCGCTTCCCCCCGACCTTCAGATCACCGCCACCTGTCGTCCCGGACGCCGTCCGATCAGTTCTCTCCAAGCACGTCGAGCCGTCGATCGCCGCAGTCGCCTTCTCTGAGGGAGGAGGCGGCAGCGCGGGCGGCAGCTCACAGCCCTCCCAGCAAACACCCGCAACTGCCGCCAGGGAAGGAGGAGTACACGGCGCCGCTAGTGCTCTCCCTGAGAGAGAGAGCGAGTCAGGGAGGCAGCTTGAAGGACAGGAGAGGAGTGGCCCTAAGTCCTTTGGCTATAGGAAACCCGAAGCTGGGGAGGAGTAAGAGTCATAGGGGACCTCAGAGTGCTGATTCTAGACATGTGGGAACTGGGATGGGAGGGGGAGTTGAAGGGATAGAGGCACGAAGGCCGGCGACGGTGAAGACAACATTGCAGGAGAGGCGGGGGTTAGCGCTGAGTCCTCTTTCGGTGGGAGTGTCCAATGGACAGGAGGGGCAGGAGAAGGGGGAGGGAGAGGTTGCTGGAGGGAACCACGAGGAACAGAGAGAGAGGAGGGAGAGGAGGTCGAGGAAGAAGGACAGGTCGAGGAGTAGCAGAAGCCTGCGAGCGGCTGCGAGTGTTGAGGGAGAGGAGGAGGCTGACTCCGGAAGCAGCTCCGAGGGGGTGCTGGAGAGACGGAAGGCGAGCAGGGGCGACTCGGGCAGCGAGGGATCGCGGCGGAGCAGGAGAGAGTCAAAGGGCGGCCTCGCGGAGGACACTGCGAGCAGTGGGAGCAGGTCGGGACGGGACGCGGAGAGCGGGCAGCAGGAGGGCGTATGAAGGCGGAGGGAGGGAGGGAGGAGGCCCTTTCTCACTGTCAAGGAGCGTTTCTTTTTTTTTTTTTAGTTTTTTTATGTCAATGCTATAGAGTGCGAATGAAAGGTATGGCCATGGCATGGCATGTGGGGCTGTAGGATATTAACTTCATGACTTTTTTATTTTTGAGTTTGGCCCGTCCATATGGAGATGGGCAATGTCTGTACGTCCCTCCAAGCAGAATTAGGAAAGCTTTCTCTTTCCGGCCGCTAGTGGCTGTCATGGTTTATTGTTTACTGAACTGTTAGCTTTGAATTACTCTGTCCAGCAGGTTGTAGGACTACTTTCAGCGATTTTAGGGTTGTGGTGTAACTTTAGGGTTGTTAAATAGAGTTATATTATACCGCAGGTAGTCTCGTGTCAGTCTATAAGGAGGCCTTCATTCTTTCAGACGAAAACGACGCATGGAGCTTGCTCGGGTGCGCACTCCGTGCGGTTTCCGCTTAGTTTGGCTCGTAGACAAAGAGAGGCTCCTGCTACTCCAGTTTAGAAACAGCACTCATTCTGTAGCCTCTCTTGTATTGTCCATTTACTTTAGAAAAAAATAAGTCAATAAGGTCCTTGTAGCCGCTTTTCTTTCTCAAAAGTGGTTGGGTGGAATGGGGATCTGTTCTTTGGTCCTTCGCAGTTTCGAGATCAATGAAGGCCTCAGTAGATACTGCAAAACTGAAATCTGAATGGAGGGAGGACAGAAGGCGATGCCCATTTGCTGCAGCCCAAAAACGAAAAATGAAGGAATCGATGCAGACTGTTTACAAGTCCCTTCAATGCTAGTCACCCGATCCTCACCAGTCATATGATTAATACTACTAAGCGGCGAAATAATGTTAAGATCCATAGAGAAATAGAGGACGCTGGATGGGGGGGGGATGACCTAACTGGGCAGGTACTCGATCCGATGGCTTCAGACTGTCAAGGCAGGAAAGGATCTTTGAGAAGCTAAGCTGATTATTGCTAACCCATCAGAATTGACTTTTCCAAAAGCAACAGCTCGAAAAAACGAACTGCAATCGTAAAGGGTTATGCAGGGCATGTCTCGGCACGAAATGAAAGCTCCAAGGCTTTTTAAGTCGCCAACATTCAGTCAAATATGATCCTAAAGGACAGAGGAAAGAGAACTGGGAGACCACTAATGCAGACGCCACTGGAACCTTATTCTTCATCTGCGGTAACAATTTTTGTCTCACATACACCAGTTTCAGAAGAATCAGCGACTACATAAAATCAAGAAGAAACAGAACACGAGACAAGATCAACGTAAAGTTGGCGAAAAGCAAAGTTTCTTCCTTAAAGTCAGTGGTGGGTACAAGCAAATCTTTATTCAGGCTGCTACAATGCCTCAATATTGGAGCCGATTACTACACCTTGCCCTCACCAAAACAGAACCCTAACCCTGCTCGCTGCCAATATTCCGGCAAATCTTTTCAAATGCTGCAACTCAAATGTACAAAAAAATGATTGCAGCCAATAACTGCATAGAAACAATGTGGAACTCGAGCCCCTGCCTGCAGTCACTAAAATTCCCTTGAAAGCCCGCGAGCGACATCATCACTTATTTCTGGAGTCACCACAGATTGAAAGAACGACAAAGACGATGACGCTAGCGAGGGAACAGGTAATAGCTTCCGTCATCGTCCATCATGGCTTCCGATCCACACTTCATAACTACCAGCAGATGGCCGAGCCTCAACTCTTCACGAGATGAAGTTGTCAGGATGGACAACTCTGCAGCGAATTGCACCTGTGAAATTCTCCGTCCAAAACGGGGCAAATACATCCTTTTCAAACTCCAGGAGTGCTCAAATGCTACGAGTCACAAGCTTACGCCTCGTCACGGGAGTAGGCAGGATCTTCGTTGTATGCTCCATACTTCTTCTTCATTTTGTCCGCCAATACATGTGCGCTCTTCGCTTCCATCTTCTCCTTCCTCCTCTCCGCCGCCGCTTGCTCCTTCGCTGCTTGCTTGGGATTCACTTCGACTGTTTGTGCTTCCAAATCTTCATAGAAATCAATGAGCCCGCACTGATAAATGAGGCATGACAAGAGGAAAGTCACGAGCTGGCTGCAGAAGAGAATGAAGTACAGCGCACCCTCCGCCCGCAGCAAGCTTTTCGCCGTCGACTTCTTCGTGTCATGCCCGATCTCGTTCAGCACGGTGTCAAGTTTGAAGAAAATCACCAGAAACGAAACGCAGAGCCCTGCAGTCGACAGAAGCATTCCAAGCAGATGGCAGCCAAAGCATCCTCCTTGGCCGGAAGAAATTGCGCCAAAGAGTCCAGCCACTGTAGTCACCACTCCAAGCGCCACAAAGCCCCAGCCCGCAGGAAAGCTTGGACTGTGCTTGATCACAAACATGATGACGATGGAGGCCAAAGCGCCCGACACCACCACCCAGTTCACCAGCCTGAGGAAGCCGGTTGAAATATGGGCCACATGGCCCTTCAGAGATCTTCCAGGCATGGCGCCGCTTCCCTGCTCCCACAACAAATCAACAGAAACCTCCTCCCTCCTCCTCTCCTCCCTCCTCTCCTCCCTCTACTCTCCTCTCCTCTCCTCTCTCCCTCCCTGTCCTCTCCTCTGTCACCTCCCTCTCCCCTCTCCGGTCGCTCGCAGTCTCTGCCCCCTCCCTTTCCGACCCGTTGGCTGACGCTCCCGGTGATGTAGTCCGCTCCAAATGATGTAGGGTCAGCGCTACATCACCCTCCCATGCTGGCGGAAAAGTGATGCAGGCCTGGCCCAAAGTGATGTTGAGCGCTCCGAGTGATGTCGTGGATGCGGGCGGCGACCGCCGGAAGGGGCGGCGACGGGAACATTCCTCGCCGGCCACGTGGCAGTACGGCGTGAGGGACAGCTCGCGCTCGCACGGGCGAACTGCATACCCGACCCATGTGCAGCTGTTATTGTCCTGTTTTCCTCGACAGTGAGACTGTGCACTGAACAGGGAAAGGCAGTTTTCTCTGTCAGCCCGCTCGGCCAAAAGGCTCCGTTCCGTAAAAGAGAATGCGAATCACGACATTATGACAGGCGGCAAGCCTGGATTGGCTCCGTGTAACGCGGCAACGTCAACGGTCAACGATCAGTGGCCGGATGGGGCCCGATTGGGGGCGTCGAAAGGGCGAATATGGCATGGGAAGAGTACGCAGGAGGACAGGCCTTGAGGGCGCCCAAGCCCTCCCCTCCCCCACATCGGCATTGAGCTTCGGGCTGCAGCACTGGCACTGGCACTGGCACTGGCACTGGCACTGGCACTGGCACTGGCACTGGCACTGGCACTGGCACTGGGACTGGGACTGGGACTCACTCATAGAAGCATAGTACTTTGTGTTCAGCAGCTCACTACACACCCTGAGAACTCCAAACTTCTGACAAACATCACGGAAGACCCGCTAAGTGTGGTGCAAGGGCTGCTTCAAGATGCGCCCACACAACTCGTGCGCATGTCACAGAAGCCAAACGCAGCCACGAGGCCCATGGCTTCCCGCCCAGTGCAGCCGCAGCAGACGGAGGAGGTCAACATCACACAGACACTGTTCGCATGCAAACCAATTACTTCAATCATTGCTTTTCCAACTCCAAGACAGTGTACAGAATCCACCTCTTCCAGCTTCACACTCTTATCTTTGTCTGCCACTACTTGAAACCGCAATTCAAACGCTCTAATGGAAGGCCAATTGGCGGGTTCCTCCAATCACTGCCATAGGAAATGCGGACACAGGCAAGTAGCCGCAAAGCGGCGCTTGCTTCACTGACATTGAACAGAGAGTACTATTACTCTACAAAATATCTGAATAATCCGCCATTTCCCTGACACCAAACAAAATGACCAGGCAAAGCGTAGCAATAAAGAAATGGAATTTCACATCTTCTTACAAAGCCAGGCCCCGGAAGGGCAGTGGCAGCTTTTCGGTCAAAGGGAGGGCTTCAGGAAAAAATTGCCTTGGCGCAGATGCAGACCTGGTCACACTCGCACAGCAGGCGCGCAGTGCTCTTGTGGAGGTGTTTTCTACACCGCGTAAATATTGAATCATAAAGAATGTCAAAATGGATGCCGGCACGAGCCGGGTTGAGGATGAAGGTGATATGGTCTGCCTCGAACAGGGTGTAGTACCTGCGCAGGGAGCAAAGCTCAGAAATACCGTGAGAGGGAGGAGAGGGAAGGGAGGAACGAAATTGTGCAGGACAGTGATAGCATTCATCAGCCAAGGTTTGCAGCTACACCAACCAAGGTTCGGCACCTGCAGGAACTGCAACTAATGTGAACGTATGAACACATCATGTTAAGGCTGATCAGTGACATTCGAATCCCATCAAGCTATCGGTTTTAGAGTTTTCAAAGTGATCGTTAAGCTCCTCACCAAATGCCTGGCTCAAACCGTTGCCTTCCTTTAAGCTTCAGAGGACAATGCATATGCTTCGTCGGCACGCGAGGGTAGAGCATGGAAATAGTGTTCAGACAGCCGTCATTATCGTGCCAGTCCTCATCCCTGCTCCCCAACAGCGAAAAGGACGGAGTAATGAGTTGAGTTTTAGCAGCCACCCCTCATTTATTAGTGGAAGATAGCGGTCATTAAGCCGTCTGCGATACCTTCAATTGCGTCTGCAAACTGTACAGCCCCTAAAGCTGCTCATCTGATGTTACAAGTGAAAGCTTACAGCAGTCACTGCAAGCAGTACTTGTAGCCCAACCTACCTGTAGCCCTCGTAAGGAGCAACACATGTCTGAGGAAGTCTCCATTGGCTCATTTGAAAAGACCGGATAAGAAAGACCGGGTGAATGCCTGCTGTGATAGGCAGTGTCCGCCCCATCACTCTCCTTGTCTTCTTTGTCGCATAGCTGCAAGTGGTCATCAGCAGTGCCCACTAGAGTTAACCTTGGACAGTTGAAATGCCTACAGCTATTTGAACGGAAAAGTAGATGATGATTATGATGAGGGCTTAGCCAACTGTAAAAAAACATAAATGTAAAAACATCTTTAAGTCCTTTGCATACAAAGGCTGAGAGCTCAAGAGGCCATGTGTGTTGAAGAGCAGTAAATGCCAGGAAGGTGCTCCTTACCTAAAGTAGTACGTATTTGGATACGTCTTCAGCCGTTTATTGAGTTCCATGCTAGCCTGTAAGCTTAGGTCAGGCAGAATCCAGTCACCGGAATGTAAGGGGCCAATACGCTTCATAAGTAGATCCCATAGGCCAACCAATCCAACTTTATGCCATGATAAGTTGAAGTGGTCAAAGCCCCAACTATAGTAGCGCTTCAGGGGTGTGATGTCAAACCATTCGGTGAAGATAATGACTAAGTAGAGCACTTGAAGGAGTGTGCATGGGCGCAAAGATAATCCATCACTAGGGCTGCACAATGTTTCACAGAACGAACGGCTGAGAAAGTTCCTAGTGCTCCTAGTTCCTAGTGTACCTAACACTAAAACACAGGGATAGCCAGGACTGGTCCCCCGTGCATGTCGAGCTATGTAGGCGGCCTTTCCCTTTGCTACTAGTCATTCGCTCATGCTTCAATAAAAGTATGTCTCGATGTAAAAGAGATGTAGAGTATGGATTTATAAGGCCTTCTTTCCAAAAAGTCAATCATTAATAAAAACACTCTCAAATATGCTTTACTGATATGATTAAGGAAATAAACAAAACGAAAGCAAAGGTTAAGAGTACTATAAATTCACCTCAGGCCATCAATATACACACGTGTTGAACCGTTCATGGCACCAGATATGGAAGTGAGGCTGGCCACCCAATCAGCATTGCTGTTCTCGAAGCCAGGGAAATACTGTTTCGGGCACAGAATGAACAAAATACAAATCAGACCACGACCACAGAAGGAGAGATTCACGTTCAGAAGATTGTTATAGAGGTCAGCATGTCAAGTATCAGATTTCAGGGTCTCTAAATCTTCTTTGGGACATGAAGAGCGCTTTAGGTTCCAAGCCAGAACTTTTTAACAACCCAGCGGTAAAATGCAACTTGATTCGTACCTTCTCAGCCAATAAAGTTTGCAGTAACCGCACGACCTGGACTCCAGATGAATGCCCAACAAAATGAATAGGATGATTCTCGTCCCATTCGGGATAGTGACCTGAGCATACAATTGCAAACGCAATAAGAGTGCTGTATCTCTCAGACTCCATACGGAAGTTGCAACAATCACCCGTCCAAGAGAGCAATTGGTGTGCTGTAGTGTGAAAAGGACTAACTGGCTAAGCAGATTCCGCTAAGGAATTGGTGAATGAAGAGATGACTCAACTAACTCAACTCGACTGTTTGTAACTTACCTATATTGTAAACCCTGCCAAATCGGTTATGTCCAAAATGTTGACTGTGCTCTTTTCCATAGTCCACGGTCCCGCCCTTCAGATAGTAAAAAAGCTCACAAGCCCTGCGGCAGCGAAAGAGTATTGCATACCACCATCAACCTAACTTGCTAAGTCATCCACTCAACCTATCGGAACCGAAGTTGGCGGAACCAATAAATGAGAAAACTGAGCGAGGGTCAGACAAGGGAAAACCACTGATTTGGAAGCTACAGTCCATGGATATCCTCAATGATTCGGCAGAATTGAACAAAACAGCAATTGCCAGGCGTATATGCTCTAGAATCCTCTCTTTACATTGCGTAATCTCTTGTCGGGCACATGCCATTATTCAAAGGCATGGAGTCCTTCAAATCATAACCAAGCTCGTGCAACTACTTGCCTGTCATGCAAACTTGACAACGATCCAAGATCAGGTACGAGGACACGATCGTCCCTTAACTCTGCTCCACCAAAGTACGAGAGACCCCCCAATTTCTGTTCTGCCAAATGCGACAAAATTCAAAGATTAGAGCTACCTTTCGCAACGATTTCAGGATTTGACTGTTATTATTCAAAGCTTGCACTTGTAGCTAATCAAGCACGCTGGTGCAAAAGCGGTCAGATGTGCACAGCCGAATTTACAACAGTCACACGTCGAGCAGCTTGCTTACCCCGTGGCCAAAACCAAAAATACCGTGTACTAGGACAATTGGCGCCAGATTCTGATACAAATTTCCAGCTTTTTCGAAATCATCAGCATTGTAATTCAGATTTTCCCCTGAAGCCGGCGGAACATCCGCTGTGAATGTAGAAAGTGAGGCTTCAGTAAACTTCGACACTTTTCTCGGTAGGGCCGATGGGGGCAACTTCTCGGGAGTGCTCGTAAAAACCCTGAAAAACTTAATAAAGTCACAAACGAGGGCCCATGCTATGACTGTTCCCGCGTAGGTAATGTGAACAATTATACTTATTGTAAGTTCCAGCGCACACATAAGTTGCCAAATCCTTTGCAGCATGTTTCAACGATGCTTTCTACAAGTCCAAATTCTACTTCCAGGTAAAGCTCTCCACCAATGGTCGGGTCTCCTATGCTCTCATGAGCTCCTGTTCGATGCCCTTACAGCCTCAGCTGCAGGCGGATTCAAAACTAGCAACAAGCTCTATCTCGCCAGAAAAGCTGCCAAAACCCAGCATCTAAGTTCAACCGGCGACCCTCGGGCCTGCCAGCTCAAACCATGCCAGGCACGGCAAGCAATCTCAAGCGCCCTTCTACATAACAGGAATGGCGGGCGGCGCCTGGAATTCTCCACACTGAACGCTCAGTGGCGGAGCTTTCCGAGGGTCCGCACAAGCTGGATGACCTGGCAGCAGCCATGGCTGCCCCCCTGGCTGGACCTGGAGCCGCCTCGCGACGCAGGCAGGCAGCAGGACCACTGACAGGCGGGGGCTCCTCGACCAGACCTACGTTTCCTTTCAGCTGCCCGGAAGCCGGTCGGCCCAATCCCAAAACATATCACATTTCTGTACCAGCTCCGCTCGTTGGACACGTGTCCTTCCACTACTGGCTGGAACTAACCGTTTCCAGTTCGTACGGTAACAATTAATTCAAAAATAGGTCAGGAAAAAAGTTGGTGACCGACCCTGTCACACGTGTGACGGCTATATCTGATAGGCTGTCTGGATTTCCCCCCTGCGGGCAGCCACAAGCTTCCCGGCGGCAGGATCCGCCTCGGGCCGTCCGCCGCCAGTCAACGAAATCCGTACAGAAAGCCGTCGCACACGCCTAGGAGACGCGTGATTGGTCCAAAATTGTTCGGGCAGGCTGGACAGTTGGCCGGACGTTGTCAGAATCTTCGCTCGAGAAGTTTCCAGATAAGATTCAATATCGGGATATATCGTCTGGAAATGTTTTGGCGGAAATGGGCGCGGTGGTTCCTGATTGGTCAACTCGTGGTGGCTGTTCGGAACTGCAATTACTGTATTCCGGTACCGTACTGACTAAATTAACATGGATTCAACTGACTAACGTGACTGACTACATTAGGCTTCATGTCGCTGACCATTGAATTGGCAACTTTGGCTAATCATCAGCCAATGGCTCTCAACCATCGAATGGCGGATCCAGCCAACCATTGGCAATGGGTTGCAACCACTGGGTTCAATGGTTGGTAGACATTGCCAATGGTTGGCGTCTTTGAGACAACCATTTTAGTTTGCCCGGTGTGCTGCTTTCCATATCCAGGTTCTGGTTGTGCTGCAGTTTGGCGCTTGCACATGTTTCGGCAAAAAAGTGGCAATGGTAGGTGAGGGGCTCCATACCAATGGACACATGACATGCGGCATGCCATGCTCAGTGCGTGTGCCATTCATAGCCATGTGTATTGAGCATTCCCTGCGTGCATGCATGCATGCACCGTGTTCACTGGATGTGCATGCAAGATCGAGATCCCCGTAATAACCACTTTCTTGGGAATAGTGATGTGTGCTTCCATTGTTCCACGTGAGCCACACCACAAACGACACAGAATGGGGGGATGGCAGAAAGGATCACCAAGAATCTGCACCCTTGCGGGCTTGGAAGGCACCTCGATGGTAAAAGAATAACGAACTCAAGAATCAATACCTAAAAAACTAGCCATTACATGTCTAACAGTAATAGAAATTCACTGACCATTTATTACCTGACAAAGTTCAGCCTCGATCAGAATGACAAGGCGGCCGAGTCACAGAAGCACCTTGGAAAGAAAAAAAAAAATTAAAAAAACGAGGGCAAGCCGTGATCACAACTCATCATGGTCGTAGTCGCTCGCGAATTCCAGGACGAGTTCTTCAAGATACATCTTCTTCACCATGCGGTATTGGATTGTCAAGTCGATGAGCCCATTCAGCGCCCCAACATGGCCACAATGCTCCCCAGCGCACTCTGCCTCCTGCTTCCTCCTCCCTACATTGATGGTCTTTTTGTCCATCGTAATGGTGGTCTTGAACGACTCCAAGATTTCCAGACACCTTCTACTTACCGACACAAAAGCATCCTCCACCTCCACCTCCCAGTCGGACTCATCAGCCGTCCACGGCCCCCCATGGGTCTCCCTCTCGAGCATAGCAAATGCCCCAATAAGCCGCGAGTCTACAACTCCATTAGGATAAAGCACAAGGGCCTCTCCATGAGTGTTGTCATGCGGATCAATGTAATCCGACCCCACCGCATTCAAACGATTGGCTAAGTCAGCCCTCCCCACAGACTGCAGCTGCTTCGCAGCTCCCTCCTTCGCAGCCTCTATGAAGTGCTCAAATGCGTCCTCTGGTATGGCTCTTTTCTTTCCCCGAAATGCTTTATGAAATCTGCACAGATAGTCCACGTCAAAATCTGTGGCTGAGACCATCCATCACCATCCTATAAACCTCAAATCACTCTTCTGTTCTTCAATTCTCCGTCCTAGACTCTTCCAACGACTGCTGTTACGAGGCAGAGATGAGTACCTTTTGATGTACCATTCGACAGCTTCAGCCAAGCTGTAGAACAAGACAGTGGAGTCACGTGGATTGGAAGCTGTCACCAGACCGTAAAACACAAACATTGCTTCCGTTGTAAGGTCTCCATAGTCCGCCAAAGCCGCACTCCCAATCGGAATATGACCCTGTGCGAGCAGCTCTACGCGGTCACTAAAAACGCCGACTCCTCGCCAATCAGTGTTGGGCTGCATGCAGAAAAAAGGAGGGCTCACCAAAATGAGGTAGGAAGAATAAGTACGCAGCAGCAACCTCTACAAACCGGTGGACATAAATGGCAACAAGCCTCTAACCTTCTCCGCTTCAAAAAACTGGCCAGCTATTTTTCCATCGTGCATTCTCGAGTGACAAAGGCACAAATATACGACTCACTAAACGTTTCTGTCCCTGTCTCTCTGCCTCTGTCGCGGTTTCAGCCTCAGTTTCCTTCGCAGGCAACAAGTATGATGGCAGCATTCAAACCTCCACGTGGTGATTTAAGAGATCTGCAATGGGCAGAAACATGTAGCGCCAACTCCCTTCCAGACTTCCCTCACTGCAGGATAAACAGTCGAATAATGTATATTAAAATCGAAAAAAAAGGCCAACGACAAAAGCGAAAGCGAATGAAAGAATCGAGCAAACAATTTGGAATGCTTGTTCTTGTTCTCACCTCACCTTCTGGGTACAAACAACGCGAAAGCGTGATTCCACACCATGGTGAGGGCCCAACCAAAAGCCTCCCATGATGCATATGCGATTGCTTCAGGCTCACAAGCTTCATAGGCTTCCGCTGCCTCACTCTGAAGGTCCCTGATACGGCGGATGGTGGGCTCATACTGCACTTCAAACAGCTGATCTTGATGGAGATCCATCCATGGAATGAGGTGGTGTTGAGGGAAGGTATCAAGGTATGGTTTCCATGGAGACTTATCACCCTGAACCGCATGGAAATAGGGATTCCAAGTCCAAAAGATTAAACATGTTAGGAATTTAGCTTCACTTGGTCGGTCGGTCTCGACCGAGGGGTTTTCAGATATGAGTGAAAACTACAACCCCCCTCTCCCGCTCCCTCTCTCTCTCGCACGTTTGTGCTGTTGCTCCCCTCCCTTTCCCCAGAGGCACAGCCTCTACTCGCCTTCACTGCTCCCTCACTGCATTTTGACTTAAGGTTGAAACAGAAACCGCATTGTTTTGTCCATATCGACTGCATTCTGCGTCACCTAACTGCATTTCCATGTTGCTTGTTGAGTCAAAGTCTCACCAGTGCTAACTCGCGCAGGAGCTTTGCCGCAAGAGCAACCTGCCAGTCAGCTCCGTGATAAGGCCTAGGATCATTCTCCTGAAGTTCGAACGCTATAGAGTATGGGATTGTCACCATAACATCACCGAATTCAAATGGAGAAACTGTGAAAAGTGCTCTATCATCGGCTTGTACATCGGGCAAGTATATGGACAACTTGTTGTGCGGGGGAAAAACCTGTACGGAACAATGAGGAGTGAGAATCAGATAAGCACAGAGTCTTGGAAACGAGAGAAAGTCAATCAAAGAGGAAGGAAAATGAAGAGGGAAAGAGATGAAGAATTAGAGTCGGAGAAAGAAACGAGAAAGAACAGAAAAAGGTAGGACAGTTATAGGAGAAAATAGAGAGAATGATAAACTGATGGAGGGTACAGAACGAGCTTCACTATCTTGCCTAAAGCGAGATCCAAAGTTAAGACCCAATAGTCTTCACTAGAAATTTCAGGTCTCCTTCAAAACGAAAGTGATCGAGTAAAATTGACGAGCTCTAATGCTTGGTATCCCGTGCAAATTCATGTAACCGAGTTTGTTACAGAGAGAGAGAAGCGTTGACAGTGAGCGTGTACACATTGATGCTAATGAAAAATAGCATGGATGGATCGTACAAGTGCATGGAGCATCCTTGCAGGTTTCAAAGCTCTCATTCTATTCAATAGTCGTTCTGAACTGATACATAGCGAGAAACTGCATAACTGTATGCTGTCCAAAAGTATGGTCAAATATTCACACGATTAAAGCAAAATACCTGGGGGCAAATTTCTTACAGACATGAGGGAAAGTAAACACGGTTTTAAACATTCAATGCAGATTTCGAAGTCATTTTATTGCTAATTCCTGACGATCTGACTTGGTTTTGATTCTGTACTTCTGTCTGCCCTATCAGAATCACCTGGAAGGCTGCCGCTGTCAGGGACAACTAGAAAGCCCTCAGCGCAAAATTTGTTAATTGTTGTGCTTCAAACCTCTCTGGCGAGCACGAGAGGTACCACAAAGACTTTCAATGCCATTTTGTAGGTCACAGCGACTTAGATTCTATAATTACTTGACGCACCGAGCCGATTCGATACTCAAAGAGACTGAATGACGATAATTTATACACAAGCAATGCGAATTCTTTTCATATCAACCTTCTGAGATCGAGCGAATTTGAGATTGTTACTGAAATACTGAAATCATTTCAAGAGCCTGCCGCAAGATAGCTGTGTTTCTATGTCTGACCGCCCTCCAGTCTGCAAAAGCAGCCTCATCATGCTTCAAGAGGGATCCATGGCGGGTGCGGATCCCGCAAGGATCTCTCAGGCTATTCCAGGCAGTGATGGCAGAGGTAACGGACCTCGGTCACATTGTTGTGCCGAAGCCAATCCAGAAACACAACTGTGGCATTGCGATCTCCCGATAAATCGCCTCCTGCCTCTTCCTTCTCGCTCTCTCCGACAGCCATGTCCGAGGCTGCGAGAAGAAATCCAAGAAGCAAAAGCCATAGCTCGACAGGTGGCATCTAGCAGCCGCTCATTAGAAAGACTGCCGTAAACTTCCACTTCCGGCGGACACGCGGCGGCTGCAGAGAGACGATGAAGGTGCCCCCTTATACCCTTCTCCTGGACGCCGAGACACTTCGCCCATAGCCTGCCCGCGCTGTCACCGCATTATCATCGCGGCTGTTCCAGCGCAGGGAGGGAGGGAGGTAGGGAGGGAAGGAGGCGGGAGTGAGCAGCGGCAACCCCGTTAAGCTACCGCGACGACCAGCACCACAGCTTAGGGAACCGAGGGACGTATCGGCTGTACACTGATGCCATGTCGAATCGAATCGAATCGTATCTTTACTATCTTGACGTGTATCGATATGACAATTATGATCGTTACAAAACGATATATCGTACGCGCATATCGGTGCTCTGGGATGCCCTCGTCATACGGGCACATTGTTGTCACGTGGCATTACGTTAATGGCTGCGTCCGCGACATGTGGCGTCATCAGACTGTAGGACAAGGGCTTGACTTTGTGCCACGGGGCGGCAGCTTTGTCGTTTGCGAAAAGGCCACTTCGCCGGCGTGTTGGCTATGACCTTCAGAACGTGCCGGCGCCGGCAAGCTCGATCGTGTATGGCCGGCAGCTCCGCTGGCCGGCCGAAGTACGGTCAAGGCGCCGGCGGAAAGGCCGGCCGGCACCGGCAAGCTCTGTCGGTCACAGCCGATACGCTGGCAAGTTTCCGATACGACCACCAATGGCCATGGCTTTGTTGACTTGGCGGTACAGTACTGATGATCACGAGCACCGTAATGGTTATAGTCATGGTCATGACTATAAGGGCGAAGATGAAGGGGGCGGGGAGGGAGAGAGGGAGGGGCTGAGGGACGGCGGCCATGGCGGAAAGGGGCGTCTGGAGAATGCGGTGCTGCGATCCCTGTAGTTATGGCCGCAGCAAGGTTACTTCCAGCGGCAGCTTCAAAATCTTAAGTCACCCGGGTCGTCGTAAGCCTGAACTGTCGTCTGCAAATGTGAACGGTGTTAGCAACATCCATGGCGGTTACAGGTACAAAATGAGGTTGGATTCTTCTCTATTTTACAGAAGTATGGCTATATTTAGGGGTTTTCATGCTGCTTACAAGGAAGACTGTTGCATTTCAGGAGGAAGGTTTGACAATGTTGCTTCAGGCTTGAGGTCAACTTCAAGGTTAAGGTTAGGGTTAAGTTTAGAGTTAGCTTTAGGGTTAGAGACCGGGTTAAGGAGCGGGCTTATTCACAATACTCGAGTTGTGAAGGCAAGGGCGTCTGGGTCATTTTTTGAGTTCAACAAAACACCGGCTCGCGATCGAAAATTAGATTTTGGCGCTCATAAGGGTAAGTGGTTAGGGACTGTACCTCCTAAGTATCTCAAATGGATAGTGAAGGAGGGTTTCAAGCCTGAGTCTGATAAAGTTGAAGTATATAACGAGGATGGTGAACCAGTAGACAACCCTCTTGATTATTGGGCAGCAGCTGCAAAGGAAGTGCTGTCAGATTCCGTGTATAGGGACCGTATAGAATGGGAAGAAATTTGGGGAGATAGTAAGATAGAGGAAGCTCATTTATGGAGGACAAAGGAAAAGTCATTCGGTTGGATACCAAGGGAAAATACAGAGGCCTGGAGGGGAGTTGATTATCGCTTGCTTGGAACATCCTTCACAAAACCCATTCCCAGGTTAGGAAGTGGTCGCGATAGGAAAGTCATTCTTGAAAAACGTAAGGCTTCAGTGAAACAGGTAGTCTTGCCGGGCGTTGAGAATGACTTGCAAAGAAGAAGGGCTATGAGACGGAGGCGGAGATTGATGGCGGAGCAAGAGGCCACTGAGGGGACGGCAGTAGAGACCAAGGGATTCGGTATTGAAGGGAAACGGGAGGAGGAGGAGGAAGAGGAGGAGGTCGCAAGGGAAGTGGTTACGCCTGCAAGTCTGTTTCCAGGAAGACAGGGGATGCTCTCTCAGTTTAACGAACTGCGGACAAAGAGCAGGGATGCGACAAGCAGTGAAGAAAAGGAAAGGCAAGGTGAACTTGAGACGGCCACTAGAGCGGAAGGACTGAGCTTCATTTCTAGACAGGAGCTGGCAGGGTTGGTCCGGATGGGAGCAGCTCCTCGAGGCAAGCCGACTCGCGGTGACAAGGGAAAGGAGAGTGATGGGACACGCGCCAAGAGAAGGACAGTGACTAGATCGATGAATGAAGCGTTGAGCAATGAGCTCTTAAGGGTTTCAGAAGGGGATGGTAACGCAGCCAGAGATGACACACAAGCGAATGTTCAGACTGCTGATGGAGAGAGACAAGGACTATTGGCCAGGTATCTTAAACCAGTAAGGTCAAGGTCTACCATTCGAAGAGTTGAAGGAGATGAGAGTGAGGGAGTAGAACCGTCAGCTAGGTCTTCCAAGTCTCCCAGGTTGAGGAAGACCTCAAGGAGTCGACATGAAAGGGACGAAAGTGAGGGAGGGGAATCGCTGCTTGGTGAGGCACGTGAAGCGCGGGTCCCTTCTGCGAGCAGAAAGAGCGGAAATGCAGTTGGATCTTTGTTGACCAAATATTCTAAAGCGGCAAAGTCACAGGAGCCTTTGGCTGATGCAGGGGTTAATGATGGGAAGGTACAAGAGTCTCCAGTTCACACGGGTGGAGATGGCAATAGTAATGTTGCAGGGAATGGGGAGAGAGCAACGAAGAAAACGTCTGATGAACGTGCGGAGCGGAAGAAGGGAAAGCAAGGAGTAGGCCTGAAGGGATTGGTGCATAGAGAGCTCGACATGGTCGAGAATCTTTGGAGTTCGCGAAGTTCTGAAGTTTGAGGGCGCAATAGTTCTCTTTCTCTCCCTCTTCTCCTATCCTCCCCACCCCTCCCTCTCCCCCTCTCTCTCAATCCCTTTCTCTCTCCCTCTTTCACTTTCTCTCTCGCTCCCACACTCTCTCACCCTCTCACCCTCTCACTCTCTCCCTGTCATCTCTGCTTGTCTTTTACAAAAAATCTCGCGCAGCTATAATACATTTTTGAAAGAGGTAACTAACAGTTGAGTGGAAGACTTTTGGAGTGTCAAGAATTTTGGGTTTTTTAAAGTCTGAACTGCTTCCTGACAGCAACGGCGGGATAAAGCTTGTGAGCATTTGGAGACATCTAAGCATGAAAACAGTGCCAGCAAGAACTGAGGGACGAGCGATCGGGTTAATCCGGAATGCTATACTTGTGGAGGACGTAAGTGAGCCCAATGGAGTGTTTAATTGAGCAATTTGATTTTACTTCCGGGGCAAGTTATCGAATGTAATTGTTTTCAACATTTCAAATGTCAGGAAGGTAAACTATCGAGGCAATGGTCATTTCCCCCTGCCATCTCTCGCAACACTGACAACCCTAAGGTCTGGGGAGGGGCCACAAGACGTTTCCCGGCTTCTTCCCACATTACAGTAAGGGAAATCGGCAATTTTGCATTTCCAAAAAATGATTTGCTAGAGCACTTAGTAACTATCCGAAAAAGCTAATTTTTGTTCTCTCATGTTCTCTTTTCGAACAAAGTATACCAATGTTTCATCATGATATGCCGTACTACTTTCCCGCGCAAATTGTAACTTTCATTTGATCAATAAAGTACTTCATAAATGGTTGTTCATACTAACGCAAGCAAAGGATTTGAGATTCCAATTGAGAGAATGAAAAGCTGACGTTGAAATGCCTTAGGCACTTCCTAGGAGAACATTACTTTGGTGGTGGTGTGATATTTCACGGAGGTGGTGGCAGCTATGGTCTCAGCGAAAAATGGCAGGTCCATGACGCAGCGAAAGACCTGCCCACCGCAGGACGTGCCTTTCCTCGTCCCTTCCCTCCTTTTCTCATCCTTCTGACTTTGTCACTCAGAGAGACAAAGTTTAGTATCCTGTTGCTAGAGCCTTCCGAATGATTGCTACTCCTGGGCGGCAAGGCCGAGATGCCAACCCTCACCACCCCCACACCGGAATGGCCAGAATCCTCTCTGCCTGAGGCGCGTCTGTACCTTCGACCACCTGCGCTTATTGTCACACCTTCACCAGCAACAGACCTCCACTACTGCTCGACACAAAGGTTTTCGGGGAGACAAGAAGCAAGAATTAAAGATCAAAATAGAATGCAGTAGCCCTCCAACTGACAGGATTAGACGACGACTTGTATAAAGATTTAAAGCGGAAGTACATCATGGAAGGCCTTTTGATATACTCAGAGGACCCTTTCGGGTTTCAACCAAAGCCGCCAAAGCCTCCATGAAAGAACCCGTTGTCAAAGCCACCACCCTGCTGGAAGTGAAACTGCCCTCCACCAAAGGGGTTGAAACCACCCCCTTGATGACCCTCTGGAGGCTCATCCTCCCCACGGTCGAATCTTCCTCTCTTCTCCTCGTCTCCCAATATCTGCTCATAAAAGGCAACACGCACATACTACAATTAACACAAGGCTTGAAGGCTTTCGTTATAAGCAAAATAAGACATTCGAAAACTATTATTCTTCTGAAGTACATCAAGAGATATCAGTTAAACATGCTGGACTTCGCTATCCTCCTAATCTAAGGATAGCACATTGGTGTTATCCCCTGGGTATACTATATACATGTTATCTCCTTCACAGCTTTGTCACAGCATCGTCACCCTCTCATTGCAGTGCCCATCCAATTTCCATTCAGGAGGACCGACATTTCTAGAAAAAGGCGAAACCACGAAACAGACAGGATTCAGGTTTTCTTCGCTGCAGAGGAGCAGGGACCTACTCGATTAGCCCATCTCCAGGCAATAAAAAAATCATGTGTACAAAATTCCCATCCTTTCACTTTTTCTCTCCCACTCTTTCTCACCTCGTATGCCTCCGCGATCTCTCGAAAGTTCTTCTCAGCTTCCTCCTGATTCCCCACATTCTTGTCTGGATGCCACTGCAGTGCAAGTCTCTTGTATGCCTTCTTGATGGTCACTGAATCTGCATTCTTCTCCACTCCAAGAATCTTGTACCAGTCTTTGCGTTTGCTCATTTTCAACAGCTTCTCAGCCTTCATGAGTTTCTCCATTACTCCACGGTCCTGTACGGAAGCCAAGGACGTTCTGGACTGGTAAGCAGGTTCTGGGCTAACATACTCAGGGTTCCGAAAAGTCATGGAGTTTGTAAGAACACAGATAACTAAGGGAGGGGAAGCTCAAATGAAAGACACCATGTGCCTGAAACAAATGATTGAGTGGCCGAACATCGCGGATTTGGCCTCGAAAGCTGCTGGTGGTATCAACCTGATGCAGCTATGTACATACCTGTGGAGCCTTTTCCCGTGCCAGCTTAAAGTCACTGACAGCTGCATCCCACTCCTCCAAGAGAAGGTGTGCGTCTCCTCTCTGCAATTGCACACATATCCTTGCCGACTCAGTTGCTATACACTTGAAAGGTTGGAAAAATGCCCAGCTTGACACAGAGACTCAGCTACACTGGGAAATCCAAATCGTAACAGACAAACTGAGAGAGGGGAATTCGGACCACATTTGCGTAAGCTTTTTGCATAGTCAGATGTTTCCAAGAGGCAGATAGCAATAGCAAGGCCTCACATTTGTCACAGCTTCCACGAGTTCTTCATCGATCTCTAAGGCTGATGAGCACGCTTTCAATGCGTCCTTTCCCCTCCCTAACTTTACCAACGTCTTGCAAAGCCCAAGGTACAACTTCACGTTGAAGGCTGAATGAGTAGGGTCCACCTGTTCCCGCTCATCCCTTGCGTTCTCATGACTCTACTTCACAACCAGGAATTTCACTCGCCTCGCCTCGCTTACACAGAAAAGGGAATAAATAAAAAAATAAATAGGGCAGGAGAGGAGAGCTTTCCTGGTGCATTACGTCATCTTCAAGGGCCCTAGGCTATGCATTCACTCCCTCTCTAAGCTAACAAGCGTAGGCCCTTTTTACTTGAGCCCGAAGTAAAATCCCACCGATGTGCTTTGATCTTCCGTGGCAAGAATCAAACATGGTAGATAAACGAACAGTTATTTTCACCTCTAACGCTGCTTGAAACTCCTCTGCCGCACTCCTCAGTTTACTCTTCGCCAACGACTCCTCAGCCTGCCAGTCATTCAGTCCTTAACTTTAGAAACCCGAGAGAGGCAAAGGCAATATTTTGCTTAGGCTACAGTCACAATTTAGTCTGTGAGGTAGGTCAAGGAAAGCCGTGGACATCAGAAGATGGAATGGAAGAAGCATACAGAGGCGTGGTGAAGGATTCGGCACAGAATGGAATCTACTTACAGCTTTATATTTTTTCTCAAGGTTTTTCAGCTTGCGATACTCCTTTTTCAGTTCAGTGTGCTCAGGGTCTGAACGAAGTCCAGCTTGGAAGTGTCTGTCAGTGAAAAGCGATATCATCCCCCTTATAAGTACGATACCAACTCATATTGTTTACATTCACAGAACGTGTTGAACGAGAGTTCTCATATTAGAACCATCCTTTCTAGACTACTTTGGTATTGAGATCGAGTTCAGAAACGGGGACCAAAACCTCCCCCTCTCCCTCTCCCATCAAAAGTGTCCGTCTCCCTGACTCCGTTCTCAAATCTCCCTAATGAAAGTCAGGATCTGTCCACCTTTCATGACTTTTGATCACTTTGCCAGGGAAAGCAGACCTTACCTCAGGGCCAACTCATGATCGGCGATGTAATAGTAACCCTTGCCACGGAGCAAAAGCCCTCGCAGGTCATTCTCATCTGCTTTCAGCACCTTTCCTGCCTCTGCAACAGCTCCTGCATAATCCTTTTCACCGAGCAGGATTTCGGCCTTCAAGAGGTGTGCCTGGAAGATTATGAAGAAAAAGAATGTGAGGATATCAGCGACGCTTCAGAAGATTGTTACATGCCGCAAAATTTTGTGCAGTCCCTGTGTTGGGTTACATGTAGGTGTAGTCAGCATGTGAGGTTATGCGTGTATGTGAGAGCTTGTAGACCCAAACCTCTCGGCAATCAGGAGAGTGGAGCAGAACTATTTGATCTAAATGCCCTTTGGCATTTGCCATGTCGTTCCGGGATAGCCATTCCTTAGCAAACCCCAAGCTTTCTTCCGCTGCTTTCGCGTCTTTCAGCTCCTTCTCTGCTGCCGCATGGCCCGGCCTCATTTCCAATATCTTTTCGAAATCAGCCAGAGCGCCCACAAACCTGTTCTCTCAACATAAAAGTTGAACAATGTTATTGAAGACTTCGAGTGGCTGTGAAAATTCAGACCTTCAGGAACACAAATGCATTAGGATACAATGGAAGTGTTTCCACTGAATAAGCAATGTAGCCTTGTTTGACAGCAATAGCTGGCCGAGGGCAGAGGGAGAGAAATAAAGAGTTGAGAGTGAAGCTGGGAAGGCTACTCACTGGCAGGTCTGCCTAAGAAGGCGACCTCGATGCAAGTAACCCTGGAGAAAGGAAGGGTCCACCTCCACTGCCATGTCCAAATCCTTCAACGCTTCACCATTCTTCCTTTGCTGCAGGTACGCCGCAGCACGCTTGGTATAACCAAGAGGTGCTTTAGGATCAGCTCCTGTCAGGTATACAAGTTGCGAAGGATAGAGGTTATTAGGAAGAATTGTGACGAGAGGGCTGTGATAATGGAAAAACTTTGTTATGGGTAATAGTCCATACAATCGCATCACCTGATACTGATTGGCCTCGAATGCAATCATGCCTATGATGGAACATTCAGTAGTCGGATCAATTCTCAAAAACACTCTAGAATTGAATAAAGTAAGTGGTTTGCAACTTAACGGCATGAGTACACCAGTGTCCAATAAAACGAGAAGATGCACATTGGTAAAGAATTCATCTTGTCAATAATTTCAGTTGCCAAGAGCCCGTAGTCCCAAAATTATGACATGGAAAATGCTCATAACTTTGGAGCAAAGAGTTGACGAAAATTCATAGCTTATCATAGTTATGGTCAGTCTAGACAAAAGGAACACAAGCCTAAACAACAGAATTGAGGCCTCCAGATATTGACAAGCACATATCCTTTGATGCTCTATGGATGTTGACTGAGCACTCTGGTTGTTGTAAATAAATAGCTGTAGTTAAAGCAGTTTTACATTCTGCCAAAACCCAACATATGTAATGATAAAGTTCAACTTTATAGAAAATGCAAACGCATGTAAAAAGCAAAAAAGCGGGCGGAGCACAACTATGCCACACACTTGAAATGGCTGTAATCCCACCACTTCCATTACAATTGCATCCGCGTCCCACCGATAGGATGATTCCTTAATGCAAACCATCCAGCCACTTGTGGAAATGACAGTATTCATAATCTTTCTTATCCTATATTCCGCGGCCACCACCTAATCAGTAAACATAGGCATTCTTGGTCGAATTGTCATTCGGCTGTCAAGCACTGTAAGTAGCTCAGGTTATGGTAGAAGGGTCTCACCAATAAAGTCACTGTAGTGTTTAATGGCCGCCGTGAACTCCCCTCTCGAGATAGCCTGGTCTCCTGCTTGCAAGAGAGAGCCTGCTCCCACAAGATCACAACATAGAGGAAGAGCATCAGCTCTATAACCTTCCCACTGAACCGCTGTTAAATAGGATCGTGAAGTAACAACTTTGTGTTCCTGACACGTGACATTACCACAGTACAAGACACATAGCAATTCCGGAAACGGAAATTTGTCGAGATCATTACTAGTCCTCAGAAGGTCAAGATTTGGGCATCTTCATATAAATGTGATTTGAAATAAAGACTTACCTGCGTCCGCTGAAACACTCCTTATGAATGTAGCAGCAATAAGAGAAACAGCGATTTGAGCTGCTGAAGCTGATAAATGACGACTTCTTGAATTGCAAAGTGATCCCATCAGGAGAGGTGCACCCGAAAATCTGCAGATAGACAGTCCCGCCATTATGTAAAGGTGTCAGCAAACGGCTTCATCAGCCGTCTAGGTTTGTCGGCCGACAGCAGATCAAGCAAACAATCAAATCCGCAGAGTGGCGCCTTTTTTTTTATTTTTTCCTTGCAGAAACTTTTACTTTTCAACGACGAATTCTAAAGTTAAAAATGCGAAGGCTTGAACGTTCATGAGTCAGCTCGATTATATGCAGAAGATTCTGAGCAAACCTGGTGGGTTCTTGTTCCCGTCGGTGTTTGAATCTCCCCATCGAACGCGGATTAGTCAGAATTGCTCTAAAGGAAGAAACGGACGTTTCTGAGGGCAGCTAGTGATGTCAAACCAGCATTTTTGAAAAAGACGAACTCATCCCCTTCTGTACCCTAAAATCATTAAATCTTAAAAATAAAAGGCAAAATGAGTGGACACAGCACTGCAACTTCAATCAAACAAGCTATCTCCTAATTCCTCGCGACGTTCGACTTGCCAGACTCCAACGCAACCGCTTGCAATTGACGTCCTTCACCATGGATGCTGATCCTCCCTGCGATTCCTGTAGCATCTATTCACATCTGCAGCCGCATCCTGCACTCTGCATTCCTGCGTGCCCCAGGTCGACCTAATCCTGAACCTGCACCATTCCAAAGAGCAGCAATGGTGGCAGTACAAGGTACAAGGCACTAACCTACAAAGCGACCGAACCGGATTACGTCAAACCAATGTGAGCGCCACAACGACGTCCGCATGTGGCGAACGTGTGAGCGGACCGCTAGAAATTTTTCATTCCGAATTGGATGGTACCGATGAGCCCTGGCTCGGAGGGGGCTGTTTCTGACCGTCCGATATGACCGACAAAAGCAGCAAAACGATGCGCTGACCGTGGAAGGATCTCGATTGTCGACGACTTTCCAACGATTTGCTCCATCTCTCATTGGGTGAAAAAAACAACCAATGACCATATGCCACGTAGGAGAGCTGCAATTTTTTTCTGACGTGGCGTTGCGCGATTGGGCGAAGTGAGTCGATGGGAGTGCACCCGTCCCAGAGTGCCCTCCCTCCCTCCCTCCCTCCCTGTCCCTGCGCCGTCCCTTGGTCCTTGGTGCCCTCTCCACTCCTCTCCTCTCCTCATGGCTTCCTCCTCTCCCGGCTCGTGCGCAAACCCAGCCCTACCTGCCCGACGGGGAAAAATGGAAAGGGATGTTGCATTTATCTCACAGAAAAAGAGGCTCCACAGTCTGCACATGCGCATATGCGGTACATGACTGCAGTGGAGTTGGAGCAACCGGTCATGAGTCACACACCGGACGGTCCAATCCAGTCCAATGGCTTTGTAAAGTCCGTCCTCCCTGGTCTGTTCATGATGCGCACTGATGATTGAAGGTTTGCAATGTTACGGTGGAACAGCGGCCTCGTTACAAACACACGACAGCGCAGGAAGAAACTGGTCTGGCGAGACGGTAACCTCACTGTCGTTGACGGTAAAAGAGCGCTAAGAGCGTTCGCATCCTGCTCAGGGCCTCTAATTTGGCGGAGAGTGTGTGCTCGGCCTGCTTGCCTGCCTGCCTGCTTTTCATCATCATAGGCACGCGGGATGAAACCTCCATACAAGTCCTGCCTACCGCAAGCTGACTACTGTGCATCCCTGGATTCAGCCCTCGCCAGATAGAGCAGCAACATGAATGAGGGAGGCCGAGCTGCAGGATAGAAAAAGGAGTTCTTGGTTCAGATGGAGCTGCAGAACTTGCAGAGGAGGAGCTAAGACGACGGAAGTGTCACATGACAGTTACGGACAATTGACAATAATGTCAGCAGTGATATGGAGTTTCTGCTCTGACAGAATTGATGATTTTACTAACTACCTCTTCTATCTCAAGTCACTTCCCGATTCTTGATTTTAATAGCATTGCTAGTTTACGAGACCATTGGCGGTTAGTTCATAGATATATTTGATAATTCTTTGCGAAGCTGCCTGACTGCTTAGGCATACAACTTTCTGCTTTAATGCTCAGTGTGTTTTGATGGCAAGATGGCTTGGTGCTTAAGTAGCACAACGATTCTAGGCAGCTTCTACATGTGGCTATTCCTAGGCATTTGCGTCGCCGGTTTAGACTCTTGTTAATGTTTAAGCAGTCCAAAGGAATTAACGTAGAGCTGCAAAGAACGTTACGTTAATGTCTCTGTTTTGAACAAATGCTTTACTTCTATTCTACCAGTCAACAAAGACAAAGGCTGCCACTTTTTGAGGCTGAATTCTTTTGGCATAAGGTGAGTTATGTACGCTGTTATCTTCCAGGGAACATAGTAGGGCAACTGACATAGATGTATTCAGTGCTTCTAGACCTTTCCCAGGTCTTTTTCTTCTTGATAATGGCTTGGGACAGCGACGGAATGTGTGAGAACATCAGCGGGGAGAGTGGCAACTCTGACCATCTCTTCTAAACAGTCTCATTCCTTCATTATTGCTTTCCTTACAGTTTATTGAGGCTGAGATAATGGAGGAAAGGAAGAAAGGGCACATTTTCGAACAAGCATTCGTTGTTGACAGCAGGATGGCAGAGCATTGCTCTTTGCATTTAAGTGATTGCCTCGTAGTTTCTGGAGACTTCTATTCATGACTTTCTGTCTCTTGTTAACTTGAAGGTTCCCATATTGAGTATGCACTTGATTTTCGCCCGCACTGGTTGCATATGCAGATCTCTTGTGCGGATGCAGGCAGTCAGCACGGCGGTGAGTGGGTTGAAGCAGTTGTCAATGTGTTGGAAGTCTGTAGTTCGTTTCAAAACGCTGTACAAAGTGTGCGACGGACATGAGGTGTACAACATGAGATCAACAACAGCTACGTTCCTAGGATCAGTTGGGATTAGCTTTGGTAAAACATGGCTTGGTATTTATACACTCGGCTATCTTAATCGATTTAGCTAACTGCCCAAACTATCTTTGACTAGTGACGCCACAAACTTTTTGCTTTCCTATCGTCAATTGAGCGCGTTTCGTTCTTGCAAGGAGATGGCACGGCACAAAACATTCAAATTAATTCATTAAAAGCAGGCAAGAGCAATTAATGTTATCGGCTTTATTCATTTATTCATACATCCTTCTTTCTCTGGAAACACATCAAACACGTTTCCTCGTCGCAACAACACCAAAGTTTGAAAGCTCCCCTGCCATGATTGTTCGCGAGAATAACGTAACGCATTATAAACGAGAAGTAATTATTGTTTTTAGGGTGGAAAAACGACGCGAAAAACTCACGACGCCGATGCCATCAAATGTACACGGACAAAAGCAGCATGGAGAACTACGAGGAACCAGCCAACCAACCGGTCACAAATGTCCAAGGACAAAAACGAACAACCCATTAACAGTACATATGACTGGTCCTGGCCCACTTGCGCCTCCGCGGCCCTCCCCCGCCCCGCCCCGCCCGGCGAGTCAAGCCGGGTCCCCCCAAGCCCCGCCCCGTCCCGTGCGCGCGCGCGTGCGGGCGCATAGCTGGCGCTGCCCGCATCCGCTGACTCGGACTTCTGCCGCGTGCCTCGTCCCGCCCGCCCGCCAGACAAATCTCCCGCCCTCCCTTGGCCCAGCCGCCCACGTGCCCCCCCCCAAGATCCGCCCGTCCGTCCATCCGCCCGTCCGTCCGCCCGTCCGTCCGTCCGTCCGTCCGTCCGTCCGTCCGTCCGTCCGTCCGTCCGTCCGTCCGTCCGTCCGTCCGTCCGTCCGTCCGTCCGTCCGTCCGTCCGTCCGCCGCCCGCCCGCCCGCGGCGCCTCCCGCGTCCGCCAAAGATCGCAATCCATCCATCCGTCCGTCCGTCCATTCCCGCGACTCCCGCGGACGGACGGACGGACGGAGTGGTGCGCGCACCCCCCAGGCCCAGCCGACCCGCCGTCCGTCCGTCCATGCTGTCCTGCCGTGCCCGCACCACCGCCTTAGGCCGCCACCGCCCGTACGGAGCCTCGATTTCCGTTCGCTCCAGAGCCAGGGTCGCTACGCCCACGTGGCGCGCGGCCATTCGCACTACCGTACGCGACTCCGTACGTGTCGGTGGCGGATCGCACTCATGCTGCGCGAGTTCTGATTGGCTCCGCGCATTGCGGGCGTGAACCTTTGATTATCCGCCGGCGATCGGCGGCGCGCTTTACAGGCGAGAGCCCACTGTGGCCGTACGACCAATCCGTACGATCGCTCCGCCTGCTGAAGCGCTTTCACGAGGCGGTCAAAAACCGACTGCCTGTCGTTTTGGGCGCATTCAATGCGCGAGGGCGGCGGAACGGACGACGCGAACCTGACCGCCGGCCTGCTGCCGGCCGGCAGCGGACGGCAACTGCCGGCCGGCCAGGCGCTGACGGGCCCGCCAATGAGAACGGGCAGACTGAGTGCCAGATGGCCGCCCGCTGCCGCGGGGCCCCCCTCCAACCGCACGGACGTCAACCGCAGGAACCGCGGAGAACGGATTCAGTTGCGGCCGCAGCAAGGTCTGCAGGATGCAGTGCAGGGGGAAGCGCGGTTGCTGGAGCTGCTGCTAGCAGGCAGGGCCATGGCGGCAAGGGGGGCGGGAACAAGAGAGAGAAGGGAGGAGAGAGGAAGGTGAGGTCTGTCGTAGAGTGATACAGCAAGAAATGCGCTGCGTCTTTCGTCATGGATACGCCGCAGCAAGAACTCGTTTTGGCAGGAGACGACTCGCCAGTTGTGCTGACTGAGCAGTCCGTGAAAGTTGCTGTGAATATCCGTCCACTGATTGCGTCGGAGGTTGCAAGTGCCTGTCAGGAATGTCTCGCAGCTGTTCCAGGCGAGCCGCAGGTGAGCCAGCAGAACACAGATTTGGAAGGAGCAAGCGTCCTGTCCGGGGAGCATGTTTGTGCTGGTTTACTGAAGGAGGAACAGGTTGTAGAAAATGGAGGCTTAGAATGTCTCAAGCCGCAGATTGTAGAAAATGGAGGCTTAGAATGTCTCAAGCCGCAGGTTGTAGAAAATGGAGGCTTAGAATGTCTCAAGCCGCAGGAACTTCATATCTTGCTTGTAGTTCGTCGATTCCTTTTGCTTTGGTATAATCTCCTCTTGTTAGATGTAATCTTGTAGCAGATGGTCTGAGTATGCGTTGGCGGAAAGATATCCTGAACGCGGTTTAAGTCTTTAAAATTGACCGTCCTCATCCTTTCACCTGTGGGCTTGGTACCTCTCCTTCAGTCTGACAATGAAAAGTCAACGTTACATCAGATTGGCCATTTTCCAGCTTATTAGTCGGTCAGTCGTTTTTTGAAAGGCTTGTGAATATGCAGAATTTGTACTCCGATAGCTCTTTCAGAGACGTCAGAATCAAAATATTGTGTGTATGTAGGACGATGGCTTTTGATTAGAAGTTAGTTCAATAGTCGCCAGGGAGTGCTAGGAACAGAAATGCAACTAGCCGTCTGAGCACTCAGTGTAAAAGTACGGTACAGCGCAGAGCTTAGCGTAGCGTAGGTGGTTGGGAAGCCTGTGATCGATTGAAATGCTTACCAAAAGCAGAACTCTTTGTATTCTTCATACCCCTTTCAACGTCAGTACTTGTGGCGATTTGAGACTGCGAAGTGAAATTTCACTCATCTAGTTTATTTTCTTTGCGCCAATTCACTTGTTGTTTTGCATCCTGCTGCCTCTGCACTCCCTTTTTCATAACATTCGATACGTTATTTTAGTTTCATAGTTTTAATAGAGTACTTGTCGGGTTAGAGTCCTGATATCCTGAATATTTCACAAAAGAATATGGATTTTGTGTGATTATACAGGTGCAAGTAATACCTTTGCGGGCGGCTTTCACCTTCGACCATGTCTATGGCGGTGGGGGGATTCCCATGTCCCGCCTGTTTGATGAGTGTGTTCAGCCTCTCGTGGATGGCCTCTTCCAAGGCTACAATGCGACTGTTCTTGCTTACGGACAGGTAATTAATGAGGGCATATTTCAGGTCTAATGCCAATTTACAACTAAGAAATTTGTGTTCCCTCCTCGATAGGATGGTGGTTAATTTGTTCCTTAGATTTCAGCAAGTCCCGCAGACGTGAATCCTCATTAGCATATGAGATAGAGCTGAACAAATATCACGAAAGAGCTTTCCTAAATTGAAGTCTTTGTTGGATATGGTATTTTTGCAGACGGGATCAGGGAAATCCTACACCATGGGAACTGGATATTCGGTGAATGGAGGCTTAGACCAAGGTGTCACTCCACAGGTCATGAATAGCCTCTTCGAACGGGTGGAGAGGCTGAAGCCCAGAGCGCGATTCCATATTCGCGTTTGTCTCATCGAGGTGTGTATGTACATAATAATGTACTCTCCATTTAGGATCGCATAGGTGGTTTCGTTTGATCAAGTGATAAATTCTTTATGACTTAATACACACAATTGTCATTTTCATTTTCTATTCTTAACTCGCTAGATTGCATCATGACTTCCTTAGACATGACTGCTTGCCTCTGGCTCTCTTTCAGCTGTTGAAATTGTTCTAAGCTTGACTCTGTGACTATGGAGGGACGTGAAGCAGCCTCCACTGTGAGGTTCAGAGGGTCACCTAAGGGACTTAGACTTGACCATGGACGATGACAAAAAGTCGCTAAATTTATTGACAATGCAAACTGTCTCGTCGTTTGAGTTTACAGGTGCACAATGATGAAATCAGGGACCTTTTGGATCTCTCTATGGAGACAATTGGATCAGGAGGAGCGTCACCTGCGTGCTTTCCCAGCACACCTAAGAAGCCGCCCCCAATTCAGCTAAGTGAAAAGCAGCCAATCACCATCAGAGAACTTGCGGGTGGAGTGGCCCTTGTTGGAGCAACAGAGGTGGAAGTGCATTCGCTTCAAGATATGGTGGAGTGTCTTGAGAACGGCCTCCTCTTCCGTGCTACTGGCAGTCATCTAATGAACGCACGCTCAAGGTAATTCTCTACAAAGCACACAACTTGAAAAAAATGTACTAAAAAGGCTGTGCTGCAAAGTTTCCGACGCAGCTTCCATGTCATGCTTGTGACTACTTTAGGCCCTTCTGTGAGTAGTGAAGGCTCGGAGTTTTCGCTGTGTTATCTCATTCTTTACTACTTGGCCATGAGGAAGGGTTACTCATTTAAGTCAAGTAAACATTTATTAGTTTGGTCACTCGACACTTTTGTATTATGCATAAGTTGTGTCATCCCTATAATCAGCAGAAAACTATGGATTAGGAGAAATTGGAACAAGGTATGTGATGGACTTCCATCCTGTGGATGAGTCTGACATACAATCTACGTTTGGCTATTTGGTGCAGCCGAAGTCACGCGATTTTCACAATTACAGTCGAACAGCAAAGGTGGCGCAGTGAACTCGAGGCGGGGGTTGAGGAGCCCGGAGAGTATCTGTCTGCAAAAATGCATTTGGTGGATTTGGCAGGCTCCGAGCGCATAAAGCGTACAAAGGCAGAGGGTCTTCGTATGAAGGAAGGTAGGTGGCGGCAAATGTGTCTTTTTTTTTTAACAATGGCAGGAGCTGGTGTTTTGCAGTGATGCTTAGTTTTGAAGAGTTTTCAATGGTTTATATAGATCTCAGAGGATTCGCGACTATAGTGACCAAGGGCCGCTTCCACTTCTGGGCTGATTCTCTGTAACTCTTCTGGCAGGCATTCACATTAATAGGGGACTTCTTGCATTAGGAAACGTGATTAGCTCATTGGGCGATGAAAAGAAACGACGAGAAGGTGGCCACGTGCCATATAGAGACAGCAAACTCACTCGTCTTCTCCAGGTGAGACATCTGATTAAAGTGGCACTGCAAAACTTCAGAATCTTGTGATTAGCAATTATGTGGTTTTTGAGGGCAAGAGGCAAAACTTGAACTCTAACGTGGTGGGATGTAATATAGCACAAAATTTCGCGTGAGTCAGAAGCTTGGAGTGCTTGCATATGATTTTCATCAGGTACGGTGTGGGAGGACAGAGTTAGTTATTTGGCTGAACTGGGGTTCATGCAGCGATTGAGATGGTCTGGTTTAAAAACAGTGTTTCTTGATTCCTATAACAAACATGTAGTAGTAATGTGGTTGGTTGTACAGGATTCGCTGGGTGGAAACAGCAGAACTGTCATGATTGGTACGTGACCACTCTTGCCCCTTCCAGTTAAAACTTGTTGTCCCAAGTTGTACTGGATATTGAAAAAGCACTCCTAACTGTAGTTCATCTGGGATACTTTCATGTGTTACTACCGAGAAGAGTACGTATGCGCTCCTGTCATGGGAAGTGACTGGTTGAGGACAGGGTTATACTGTAGGTTGCATAGCCTCATCGGGTGCCCAACTGATAGTTTGCTTCAGCGGGTCTGAGGTTGCCAGCAATTTCTTTTGTGTTTTTGCTGCAAAGACTAGGGTGGCTGACGATAACTGACCAAAGACTCGAATGAAGTCATAGTGAATTGGATATCAACTGTGGGGACGTTGTAAGGCGTTCAACTAGCATTGGAGATAGCAGTCATTGAGCCACTGGGAGGCTGCTCAATTGTAGCATAAGCAAGTGTGGGATTGCCCGGTTGGCAATGCAGCTTGTGTGAGCCCAGCAGACACCAACCTTGAGGAGACTATGAACACCCTCAAGTACGCTAATCGCGCCCGCAACATAGAAAATAAGGCAACGGTAAAGCTCTCTTCCAAGGACTCATGGAGCAGGAGAAATGGCAACGGAGAGGGTGCAGAATGGAGCATGTTGGTCCCGTTTCTGCTGCATGTTATCCCTGTTGGGCTGCATGTTGAGCATATATGATGACTTTCCTTTCCTATAGCTGCATTAACATGAACCTGCAGAGGGTCTCTCTTTGAGCAGGTGAACCGATTAGGAGAGCAGCCATCGATTGAACTTCAACGCCTTCGGCAGCAGCTGTTGATGCTGCAGGCGGAGGTAGCAGCGGCGAAGGGTAGCGTTCCAAGTGTCAGCAAATCTGGAGATGACATGCAGGTGAGGAGTTCAGCTGCTTGAAAGCAGTGACTAAAGAGTTTTTTCAGTTGATAGATGCTGACCAGGTTGATCGCTGTAGTTGACCCACGTGATGCATTGATTACTCTTTTGCTTTGAGGTCTATGTATGCGATCATTTTCTTCAGATTTGCAAAGTGAAATAATTCCTATATCTTCTGGAAGGAGAGGCAAATTATAATAGCTTGGAGCTTTAGTCTGCCGAGTTCATGACACTGTTTATGACTTTTTACGTATGTTACGTTAAGCATCGCAAATACGGGCAACAAGCTTCCTTCCGTCTGCCTTTTTAAAGGATAACCTGCTATTTCAACGCATAATGAAATTAGCAGACACAATGGTGGATTGAAGAGACTGACCTGGGACTGGAAATTCTGCTTGCAGACCCTCAAGCAAAAAATGTCTTTTTTGGAGTCAACGAATGCTAAATTTCGGCAGGCATTAGTTGAGGCTCGCGAGGCACAGGCTACTTCAGCAAAGCAGGTTTCAGAACTTGAAGCTCGAAATGTGAAGCTTGCAGCGGAGTTGGCTCTCGCATTAGAAACAGCTCGGAGTGAAGCGCAGTCTGAGTTGGAGAGTAATGCCCAAACGATTGCCCAACTTCAAGCACAATTGCAGGCCGCAAGAGCGGAAGCAAAGGCAGAGATGGAGAGGATGAAGGCTGCAGATTCTGAATTCCGATCAAAGTTTGTGGCACTGCGTGATAATGCGCGAGAAGAGGCAGAGGGATTATGGAGAAGTGAGGCACAACTTCGAGCAGAGATTGGAGCAGTTCAGGAACGTGTACACACTGAAGCGAAGCGAGTTTTGGTTGCAGAAACGGCAGAGAAACAGTTAAGGGCTCAGTTGAACGTGAGCAGAGAGCAGTTGGAGGCAGAGGAGAGGAAGGTTCAAGCAGCGGAAAGTGCCGGAAGAGCATTGCAGACAGAGTTGCTTGCACTTCAAGGGAAAGTGGAGGCTGAAACCAAAGACTTACAGGAGAAAAATGAGCTTTTGAAGACGGCATTAGCTGCTGCGCAAGAGGGAGGGAGAGCAGAAAAAGAGAGAGCTGAGAAGGCTTTGGCAGAAAACAAGCATCTTGCAGCTCGTGCTGAAGCAGCTGAGGCAAGAGCAGAAATGGAGACACAAAGAGCCATGGATGCTCAAGCAGCTGCACTTGCTGCACAATCGACCATTGTACAGCTCACATCTCAAATAATGGGGAGTAGAGAGAGTGTTGGAGTGGAGGTTGCGGCGACTAATCGACAAATGCAGACAAATTTGGTTGCTGCCCAAGAGCTCGTGCAGGTGGAGGCAACAAAGGCACTTGAAGCTCAAACTTCTGTTGCCCAACTTAGGGCTGAGGTGGCAGCAGCACAAGAGATGGTTAGGCGAGAAGAAGAGAGGAGAGAAGAGGTGCAGGCGGCCATGGTGAGGGAGCAGCAGAGGGTGGTTGAATCGCAGGAGAAGGCAGCGGAGGCCATGGCAAGAGCGAGAGAATTGGAAGGTAGCGTTGTTGCACTTCAGGAAACCATGCGGAGAGTGGATGGAGAATTAAAGCAGGCAAGAGAGAGGATAGGAGAGGAGGAAACTAGAAGAAGGGAGGCAGATGGACAGGTCATGCAGCTCAAAACAGAACTCGCTGTTGCTCAGGAAATATCGAAAGGAGCTGCTCAGAACTATCAGGAAGCATATGCTAACTTCCTGGCAGAGGGGAAAAAAGTGTTTGATTTGCAAACAAAGATGGGTGAGCTGAGCTCTGAACTTGCCGCAAATAAGGAGCGCCTTTTCGCCGCTGTGCAAGCAGCCGAAGTAGCGAACGCGAGTCTGGTAGAGGCACAGTCAGGGACGATTGCAGCGCAGGGAAAATACCAAGTGATGGTTGAGAAATGCGTTCAAGCAGAGGCTGCTGCAACTCATCTTCGCACTGAATTGGGCCTTGCTCGAGAAACAGCGAAGCAGGAGGCTATGAAGGCGGCAAAAGCACAGTCTGAGCTTTTGGAGCTGACGAGAGAGCTCGGCGTTGCAGAGGAGAGGGCGAGGGAGGCGGGATTGAGAGCGTCACAAACTGCAGTAAGCTTCTCCATTTCCTGTTGAATGCTGCACGTGGTAAATAAAGGTCATGAAAATTAAGTCATGCCATCACCCAAGGCCGCGTCGTAACTCTTGTTACAACGCGGAGAATCTTCCTTTAGGCTTCACTGTGTGCCAGCAGCTGCCTCTTGTACTTCGAAGATGCACCTTTGTGACTGATGTTATCCACTTTTTAAAGACGTTAGCAGAGGATTCCCATTTGTGGGGTTTTTTCTGAGGTTTTTGGCGTGCATCTAAGTCTATATCCAAAGGCGTATGTTTCACCATATAGAAATATCTCTACACTTTCCGATGATATCTTCTGGCCGCCCATCTAAGCAAGTAGGTGAAAGAATTGTACCTTCATCAGTAACCAACTTCAAGCAAGTGAACAGCCAACTCCAATTTCTGTGTGGCAGGTTGAGAGAGACGCCTTTCGTGAGGCTGCCTTTTCTGGGCATTTAACAGACGACCATGTGAGACAGATTATTTCTCATGTTCGGACGAGGGGGGCCTCCTCCATCACCAGCTTCCGCGATGACATCTCCTCCCGCTCATCCTTTGTTGGCTCCTCATTGGATGAAGATGAGTTTGCGCAATTGGAGGGAAAAAGTGCGCAGAGATGGAGTGCTGCCACCTGCATTCAGACTTGGTGGCGCATGTGGAGGATGAGACGAGAATTTGCAAGGCAGAAGGAGGCAGCAATTCTGATTCAGGTGAGAGGAGAGGGAGGAGGAGAGGATTAGATCTCATATGATACTTGAGCATGCTTGTGTGAGACGAGGTGTGAAGGAATCAATTACCTGCAGTACAACTATACGGCTCGGGAGATATTGTGGCTTCGTAGTCAGCACGTGATGCTTGTATGGAAGAACATTGATATGATTTATCTGCCTTCTTCAAACTTTTCTAAAAATGAGCTTTATTTTCCATCGAGGTCAATCGCAGTTTACCGGACCACCAATGGACAGTGTCCATTCATTGCCTTAGTTATCGTGTAACTTTTGAATTGAGTGGAGTGCATGGGGTCAGCAATTTGACGTTAATGTATTTGTTAGCATCTACGCAATGCATGCTTGATGATTCAGTTTTCAGTCTCCATGTCACTGATTAACATGGCTTTTATGTGGAGTTACTTAAAAAGTCTGAGAATTAGGAGTGAGTGGTGCAGGGGACACTTTTGCATACGAGAAAAGTTGTCTTATACAGATTTTCGTCTGGTTTGGTTGTTGTTTTTATTAGGGCCCTTTGTCCTGTAAGTGCAGCCGTGTTTTCTGAAGCGTATTTGACTAACGGCAGCAACTCTGATGTGACGTACTTTCAGGTCCGCTGGCGATCCTATCTGGTGAAGCGAAAAAAATTGAAAGGAGTGCGAGGGGCAGTAGGAAAGAGCAATCTCTCCGCCTCTGAAACGTCTGCTAATGCGGAGAGTAAACTGGGGAAGCCAAGCCCTATTGTCAGTTGGGGTTTTCTTGCATTGGACTCTCCGGGGAAGAGTGGTCAACGATTTGGTTTGTGGAAGGAAGCAGTGGAGGAGAAAACCTTAGCCATGAAAGAGCAGTTCATGGAGGAGAGTGGTAGCGAACGACCAGCTGCAGAAAGTAATGGATTTGTTGAGGGCCACCTTGAAGGTTCAGAATATGGAGCAGGTTTGGAGGCAAGGGACGAGTTTGGTAACTTCGATGACGAGGATGATGACATGGACAATGTTCCTGACAGCGGACTCCTCTCTGTGGATTACGATTACGAGGAGGATGAAGATGATACGCTCGACAGTGAAGGGCATAAGTCTGACGGAGTGGATGTTAGAGACCATCGGTCTCCCAGCTCGGTCCTTGAATCAAGGTCTTCCTATTCTCACGTTTCATTGTCAGATTCTGCCAACTCGTCATCCTTTGCGGACGAGATAGGAGAGCAGTCGGTCTCTCCCAGAGAGTCCTCTCTCCTACAGTCACGCAGTACACCTGCAATGGCTCCTGTATCGGAAGATGAGGAGTTGGAGGATAGCAGAGATCGGCCTCCAAAGTTGAAGGGAAGTAGAAGTGTGGGTGGTGTGTTTCGCCTGCGTGTGAAGCAGAATCGGCCCACCGTAGTTGTACCAACCCAAGAAGGATATTCCGATCCACTTCTTGCTGGACAGAGACGCTTTACAAGCTCGAATCGAAATCCTGCAAAGTCTCCGCAGAGGCCATTCTTGTCCTACAAAAAGTCATCATCCAAACAGGCTGCCCCACCTGCCCCATCTCCTGCGGCTGCCCCCTCAGACCCCCCCCCGGATAACTCAACCTCAACCTCTCCCCATAGGTTTCGGCAGGTGTCTCCTTCAAGAAGACACATGCGAAGTGTGTCATATGAGAAGGGGAGATTTTGGGGGGAGAGCAGGACTGCCACACTGGGCTTGAGCTTGGGCTCTCCTATTGGACATGAGGCTTCAAGGGTTTGGGGTTCATCTGCTCTCGGCCTCCATGGCAGCAATCAGCGTGCTCCTGCAACGCCCGCTGCTTCCCCGGTAAGGGGTGATGGGCTACGCTATTTGACAAGTGATGCAGAGTACAAGTCAGCAGTGGCACGTGAGAAGCTTGCGTGGGAGCCCTACGTGTTCAATAGGGGCAATTTCTCATCGCTAAGAAGAAGCAAATCTACCCCAGCATGATCATCGCTAGTGGCATGATGATGTCATAGCCGCCTCGCCTGTGGCTGTGCTTGGACGAGGAAAGTGATGGGCTGCATTTGGGGTTCGGGTGTGAAGCACAGGTGCGGAAAAGAAGAGAAGGGGATGGGGAGGTTGAAGGTGCGGAGGAGGAGAACTCACCCTCTGCGCGTACGGACGTGAATGCTGTGGTGGAATGAGTTACTCGGGAAGGGGACCCTTCTCTAAGGAGGGACTTCCCGGGGACGTGACTTTCACAGCAGATAGTGCTGTTCGTTTTTCCTCGTGGTTCCGCTGTTCGTGTTCCTCTGGCGGAGAAGCAAAGGAGCATCCGAGGATAATTCTTGCACGCGTTGGCACGCACAATGTGGGCTCACACGAGGCATCGCCTGCTGAAGACCACGGCTCGACACCAGCATTTTTGTAGGTGGAGAGAGGGCACCTCTAAACAGCAGCTGAGAGCTGCTGCAATTATACTAGTTCATACAGTCTGCTGTATTTATTGAATTTTGAATAATCCCCTTGTTATAGTTACTGAGGACAAACTTATGGACTTCGAACTTGTAGATATCATTCAATTTCGTAACCGGTTGATTGGGTCTCTTATTTCTGAAGAAACGTGTAGATACGTGAAACTGGTCAGACGATTGACAGGTGTAACCAGCGGCATATGGTGGGAGTCAGTTCGGCTCACTTGGAAACGAGTTGAAGGGTCGGAGCAAGTCATGCATATGGCATCGTAACAATTCCTCTCCTGTGGGTGATCTCTACATTCTGGCTCCAATTCATCGGTCTTAATGCAAAGTTTCTGTACCATGGTCATGCCCTATTGCGTGACGTGGTCATTTGTACGCTGTTTAATCTCTATTTTAGCCGTTGTCCATGAGAAGATCGCTCAAAAACCAACTGAACCATGAACAAATGACATAGTGCACGCACGAGTAATTGTTTTTTTTCTCACTATTTTATTTCAAAAAAGACCAAAACTCAAAAAGGGTAGTGTTCAGAAAAGAGGCGTGTAACATAATTACAAACGACACATTCTCACACCTCCCCCTCCTTCCTCGCTTCCTCTCTGAGAGGGTCAGAGTAGTTCCTCTGGCAGAGCGACTGCCATGCCATGCCATGCCATGCCATGCCATGAGCCTGCCATCCATGCCCATCAAAACTGCTCCTCACCTCCCCCATCGATTACTTGCAACCGACGCCTCCTCTTGGAGCAAACAGCTTTTCCTGGTCCCCCTCTCTGCCGCCCCATTGGCTCCTCTCCCACCTACCGCTGGCCGGTTTTTCTCGGTTTTCCTCCAAAAACTCGCCGTTGATTCGAAACTCAAAAAGAGGGTACAGCGCCCCCCCCCCCCGTCGGAAAAAAATCCAATAATTCAGAGCAGCTTTTTTGTCGGATAGTGCCGCCCGCCCTTCCGCGACGCTTCCGCCACCGTCCGATCGCGCGTCGCCAGATCCTTCGCGATCGCGTGCGTCGTCGCAGAGCGTCGCATATAGTCGCACGTCGCATGGCGTCGCCAGGCCCTGCTCCCCGGACAGGCGGGGCAGTAACCGATTGCGTCCGAAAGTGGCCTTCGGCTTTCCTCTCTGCCCTTCCCCCTCCCAGTCCCTCTCCCTCTCTCCATCTCCCTCTCTGCCTCCCTCTTCGCTCTCTACTGGCTCTGTCCTCGGCTACTTGAGCGTCCCAGGATTTTCTTCTGTGGGAAGAAAGAAGAAGCGTTTTCTGAACCAGCTCCTCTGTATTCGAAGCTTGCATAGGAAGGAGAGAGTAGGTGAAGAGGTTGTTGTTAAAGTTGCCGGCGCCGGTTGGAGTGTTGCACCAAGAGGAAGGGTGCAAGAAGCCGGGCAGCATGAATCCCGAGTAGTAAGTGCTGGGTGGGTGCGTAGGGAGGATGGTGGGAGGACGGGCAGTGACTAATGAGCAGGGAGAGATTTGTTGTGGCCGTTGATTGAGGAGGAGACTGGGGAGGGACTCTAGATCATTACGAGAGTGGCTTCTGACGGCCGCTAAAACTGTTTGTGGGATGCAGTGACTATCTGTTTAAGCTCTTGCTGATCGGCGACTCAGGCGTCGGGAAATCATGCCTCCTTCTGCGATTTGCGGTAAATTTCTTAACCGTGGGGATTGCTGGCCATGATCAATCTGGGCCGTATCGTAGCAATTATCTTGCCGATGCAGAAACTAGGGTCTGGATGTGCTCCTGTCCTCACGTTTTTTGGGTCTGGGGACTCAGGATGATTCATACTTGGAGAGCTACATCAGCACCATCGGCGTGGATTTCGTGAGTTCATGTCTCTCCTGATGCTATCATGAACTTGCATTTGCTGTGTTGATGCATTTGGGATGCTCGGTCCAACCTGCGACCTTATACCTTTCTTTAAGCAAAAGGCCATTGGCATACCAGTATGCACGCCTCAGGTGTGGCCCTGGGCTTGTGTTTAACAGAAGATTCGCACCGTGGAACTGGACGGAAAGACCATCAAGCTTCAAATAGTAAGTCATCGAGTTCTTCATCTTATATTTCTTATGCAAATGTTGTTGTTATTTTAAGGATGTCCGAGCACACGTAGCACATGTGGTCGTCATAGTGGAAGAGTTAGTAAATACTCTGTCCTGACCCTTTTCTGCTTGTCTCCGACGACAGTGGGACACGGCAGGCCAAGAGCGCTTCCGGACAATCACCAGCAGTTACTACAGGGGAGCGCATGGTATCATTGTATGAATTGCTTTTCCCATTGCCGGTCCCTGTGTGGTATGTCTTGAAATCTAGGCATGTCCTTCCTAGTCAATCCCGATTCTGCATTTGAACATTCGCAATTCTCTTGCGAGCTAAGAGCGTTGAATACTTTTCGGCCCTTTTGGCTGATCTGGCCCTTGACGTTATTGCGTTTGCCGTTTTTCGGTTGTCCACAGTGGGATACCCGAGAGACGATGATAGCAGATGGTAGTTGCATGTGTAGTGAATTGCCCGGGGTTAAATGTTCGATAACGTTTGATAATTTCTCGAAACTTGTGCTGTTTAGTTTTTCATGGTTTCCTTCTAAATTCTTTTCTCAACCGATTTTTACTGCCATCTCAGGTTGTTTACGATGTGACGGACCAAGAAAGTTTCAACAACGTGAAGCAGTGGCTGAATGAAATTGATCGATATGCCAGTGAGAGTGTCAACAAGCTTTTGGTTGGAAATAAGTGCGATCTCACTGCAAAGAAGGTGGTGGATTATCAGACTGCGAAGGTAACACGATTTCTATGGATTAGGTCTTGAGTTAATTTCATCTTTTTTGAGTTAGGCTTTCTGGTTCTGCATGGGGGGTGCTTAGCGGACAGTCCTTCATTGCAGGATCGCTACAGTGATACTGCGCAGCTAGCTTTGACTTTGATTTTCATACAGACAATCTAACTATTTTTTTTTTTGGTTTTCCCAATGTTTTTCCTGGATTGAAATGAGAACTTCAGGCTTTTGCTGATGAGATTGGCATTCCATTTTTGGAAACTAGTGCCAAGAATGCTACAAATGTGGAGCAGGCCTTCATGACTATGGCCGCTGAGATCAAGAACAGGTTCGCAGCGTACCCCACCCGTCAGTCCATTCTGATGTATTACAGTTTGCAGTCGCTCTAGATTTTGCTGTCTTTATGGACTACGTGAACAAACGATTGCAGCACGGGCATTGGCCACAATGGTTCTATAGCAAAGGCTACAGTATAAAGGAATAATAAAGCTGCATTGATGAGGGTGTAGCACTTGAGAACGTTTCCCAGGGAAACGTTTTCAAGTTGGCGTAATTCCGTTCTGTCTGCAATTATAATGTATATACTGTTCTGTAGTCTTTACCTTTTCGCTCGGCTGGTAATACCTGGCCCATAATTCTGCAGTAATTTTGTTTCATGGTTATTGCTCTCCCATGTCCTGATAGAGACTTGTGTCAATCTGCCACTGCTGTACAGGATGGCGAGCCAGCCTGCGCTGAACAGCAAGCCAAACACTGTCCGCCCTGGAGAGAGCCGACCTCTTCCACAGAAGAGCAGCTGCTGCTCATAGGAATATTGTCTTCGCTGCTCCGCTAGTTCAGATGGGGTCAGTGCATCGGATGTATCCTCAAACTCTCTTTACGCTCCAAAGGCTCTGCCTGTGTAAGTATGGTTTGGTTGGTTGGGGTTCTTGTAGCGTAGTCGATGGCGGGCTAGGCATTGGAAGGAGATTTCCCAGCAAGATGGTCTAAAAGCTCGAACTTTCGGTGGCACAACTCGACATGCCCCTCCTTTGCAGCGTATGCTATAGGATGGTACTAAAGGGGGCTGCACGATGGTTGATGGGTTCTAAACAATTGTGAGAGGGATGTTGTCCTAAGGCAGCCATTGCTAGCCGCATTCGGAAGGGGTGTTTGTAGCGGCGGGTCCTTGTAAAGCCTTGCCATGACTGATGGCTCACATTCAATCTATCCTAACTGTTTATGACTGCAATGGTGCCTCACCTTCCTGACCCCAAGACTATGGCCATTCCTTCTTGTTGCTTTGGGCCTAGCCATAGATCTATGTGCAGTCCTGCTGTTACAGTCCGGTTGCAAGGACGTACTGCGTTTCAAGAGGCTGTTCTATGAGTCCCGGTGACCTTTTCAGAGGAGCCTGCAAGCACCACCCGTGCCTCGTAGTGGTCAGGTTCTCTGCTTCTCTGTACACTTAAAGAGTGTCTGTCTCCTCTCTGAGGACTTCACGCAGTGGAGAGGGCTCGACTTACATAAAGATGGAGAGGGAACCAAGGTGTTTGGCTTCCAAGCTATCCTTGTGCTACAAGGGATCGGTGCTTCACTTTTGAAGCGGTCAGGGCATTCACAATCACGTCACAGCAGGTACTGATCCCGTGCACAGGCAAATCAAGTCACAATTGCGATTATGGCTACTGAAAAAAAAAACAGATGGTTACTTGGTTGAGTAGGGGGTGTGTGTTCCAACATTCCCCAAACATGTCCTTTTCACGGCAGTTGCTTGTTCACAGCCTTGGAGGGCTTGTGCGCGTGACTGAAGGAAGCATCGGTAGCTCGTTAGGGCCGGCGGGCGACGAGAGCAGTTGAACCAACCAGGGGCGCCTGCCTGCCACTTAGAGCGAGGTGCAGCAGCAGCCATGGCAGGGGCGCGTCCTGCAGGGATACAGCGACACGCAGCAGCCGCAGCAGCTTGCACGCCGCTGTGGGTCGTGCGGAGTGAGCCCTTGCGATAATCCTGTCTTCTGTATTTCGCGTTCTGTATGCGAAACGAAGAATGCAGAGTGAATCATTTGCATTCTTGATTGTGCATTCCACATCTCACATCATGCATGCAGAAGAAAAACGCTGAAGGAAACGCATTGTGCAAGATGCATTGTGCAGAGTGCAGAGACCTCCACCCTCGCATTTGTTTGCATTCTGCATGCGAAGTGCAAATCGCAGAATACAGCGTGCACTCTCTGCACCGAGCACTTTAGATGCACTGCACTGCACTGCACATTCAATTTTATTTACGTGCACTCGAAATGCAACACGGGGAGTCCGCCAGTCGAGAATTCCGTACGGTACGGCCCCGTCCTTCACGACCGCGAGCGCAAGAAAAGAACGTCCGTCAGCGCGTCACACACTTCCTAGGAACCTTCGCGGAGCCGTACAGTTCGTACCGTACGGCAGACAGTCTATTTTTGTCGCCACTTGCCGCGAGTCAACGACGGCGGCGGCGCTCGCACTTGCGAACGCGCGCCCGCCTGCCCGGCCGAAAAACATTTGTTTCTGGGCAGCCCCAGCCGGGCCAGGCCGGGCCCTGATTGGCCGCCCCCCCTTCACGAAGCGTGCGACCGAGCGGCGGCCACGCCTTGAGGGCGGGGGCGGGCGATGTGGGAGAGGGAGTGGGAGAGGGAGAGGAAGAGGGAGAGGGAGAGGATTCATGGCGCCGCCCTTGCAAGGCACTCACTGCAGATGGCATGTATGTCTGTACTGAAGGAAGAGACTGCCGGGTAACTCCGTGGAAGGAGGAGGGAGGGCCCAGGGCCTTGCGGTTAGGCTCTGAATTGTATACATTGCAGTTTGGCCTTTGTATTCTGCGCTTTTCTTTCCGTGTTCATCAGTAATCATGGAGGAGCCTTCAGGAGAGTTGCAACTTAACGAGATGCTGGCGCTGCTAAAAGCGAAAGACGATGAGATTTGCAGGTCGGCCGCATGTTCTCAAGTGGAAGGGTCGGCACAGCAAAGTGACTCCCTTACTGCTGACGTTTTGTCTCTCATATTCTTGAAGCTCGGCCAGCTGCCAGGAGTCGATGTTCTACGCGCCATGGCTGTTTGCAAGCAGTGGCGAGCGGTGGCAGTGTCGGAGCCGAATCTATGGACAAATCTGGACTTCAGCAGTTTTCCAGGAGTCCAGGCATGCATCATATTGCCTGGCCTCTATGAAAGGTTCCACATAGGATATGGAAGCATGCAACACTATGGCATTTTTTTTTACTTAATGCCAGACAGATTGACTTCATTTCTTTAATTGCGTGTCCTTCCAATTCCGCATTGATCTTGCATTACCTTACAATGCATTGAAGGATATAAGGGCAAGGTTCGTCGTCATGTAAACAAGTAGGATGTATCGTTTTGAATTTGCTGTTTTTGCTGAGCTTTAACGACCCTTAAGGGATTACGAAGCGGAGTCTTCTTGTTGGCGAATTCTGACAGCAAAGTTTTTCACTCGCGCTCTTCAGGACAACGATGTCGTGCGAGTGGTTCGAAGGGCACATGGTACGTCATTCTGCCGGCGGAGATGGTTTTCCTCGTTTGCTTGAACCCAGGCCTCTTTTGACGTATTTTCTGGATTGTAGCACCATGCACCCGAGAGATTTCTAGCTTACCATATCAGAGCGTGAAGGGTGATAGAGCAGGGAAAGCGCTTCCTCTCTCATTGACTTAGTTGTTGTGTACATGCTCAAAGTTAGTGTTGTGGTTCCGACGATGATTTCCCTTAGGTTTTGTACGTTTTCCCTCAGCCTTATCTGTATGTGTAAATTGTGCAGGTTGTGTGACGTTCTTCTCTATAAAGAGCTGTAACTTTGTTACAGACACTGCCCTTGAGGCCCTTCATGGCTGTCTGCATTTGGAGGAAGTGCATGCCGGCAGCAATCAGGTTACTGGTGCAGGTGTCCTCTCCCTTGTGACTGGCTTGAAAGAAGCAAAGAAAGGCCTTCCTGTGGTTGAAACTGCTTCGAATTCGCTGGAGGGCTTTCCTTCAAATATAGCTGAGAGTGAAACATGTGAGAACCTTCAGGGTATTCCCGGCCCTAGCGCCCAACAACCGTTTATGAATGGGAATGAGGGTCTAGACGCTAACATTGGTGCTTCAACCACACGGTCAATGTCGAGGAGGCTGCGGTTTTCCGACCAATACTCCGATAGTGAGAGAAAAATGGGTGAAGCTGCAGACTTAGTTGACGATAAGGATGAAGAAGAGAGCAATTTGTTTGAAGGTAGTGGTAGTTTTAGGGCCGAATCACAGCTTGTGCTAGCTTTGGTGAACCGGCGGAGAGAGATACGTGAAAAACGATCCAGGAAAATCCGCAAACTGGAAGCTGAAGACGAGGAAAGGAAACTTCACCACCTTCAGCTGGAGTTGCTGCAGTTGCAAATGGAGGCAGGGGACTATGATGATGAAGAAGAAGACCCGCCTCAAGATGATGAAGATATCTGCAGTGAAGAGGATGGTGTCGTTGAGTCAGAGTGCAGCTACAGTAGTCCCCTTGAGCATTTTGCAATTGGAGAAGCTGGGGAAGCACGAGTTTGCGGCTTAACTGAAGATCCAATGGACAGGGAGCAGGATGAAAGACATACAAAAAGCTCAAGGCCAAACAAGTCTAGTAGTCTAGTAGAGGAACTCCAAAAGAGCACCTTGGAGGAGGACGAAGATTGCAAATTTACTGGGCATCCTGCTTCGTCCAAGATGACTGATGTGGGGAAGGTGGATTTATTAAAGGATTTGTCGTCTCGCTCGGAAGGAAGGTTGCCAGCGAAGGCAGCGGGTCAGGTGAGGTCAGAAAGCATGGTAATAGAGAGCCAGATTGGGGGATCTTCTCGCGTAGGAGGCGGCTCTTTAAGCAGAGACGCACCGAGCCGAAGGATTGACTATTTGACTGTAGGAGACGGTGCTTCATCTAGTTGGAGTACGGATATGGAGGGAGAAGCACCTGCGTTGGAAAGTACGACCAATGCTTATCTAGAAGGAACCGCAAATGCACTGGAAGGATCGGTTTTCGTTCGAGCCAAGTAATTCAGCACTTCCTTTCGACTGAAGGCCTATTTTTTGTGAATACAATGCCTATTTGCTAAGCTTTGGACGCACAGAGTGCTTTATGAATCCTTCTCTGCAATTAAGTCTGTCCAGTTCCCAATTTGCAGCTTCGACGAAATGATGCAGCAACTCTTCATTTGTTCCAATTTCTATTTTCTTTTCTGTACATATTATACTCTGCTAGATTCTTTTGGTTCATCACTCTTGGTCAACTGCAGTCATTCGTGTGGAAGAGCTTTGGAGTTCTTAACGCTCGTGTTGTCTCATGTACTCGTTCTTCCAGGCTGCCTTTGGAGAGACCGGCTTTAAGGAAGCTGTGGCTAGATGGAATCTCCCATATGACTGCGCATCAACATGAAATAATTAGGTCGCTGGTCGGATGGATAGATGGCGGCTGCTGCAAACAGTGTAAGGAGGTGCACGTCCTGCAGCACTGCATGCACTGCGAGAATAATTTTTGCTCCGTTTGTCGCGAATCTGCGCAGGTAAGATTGATGCCCTTTTCTACAGTCCTTTCTTGGTCGTCTGCTCTAAATGGTTTGGTATTGCTTCTGAGCGCATCTCTTGACCTCTCCTCCCTCTCTCCCCCACCCCCCTCTCTCAGTCTCTCTCTTGACTCCGTATACCTCCTGTTGATTCTTTCCTCGTTCAAACAGTAAGGCTATGTTTCCTCTGTCGACTGTCGATTATTTTCCTGTTCCTAATAAAAATGGACCTCGTGTTGAGTCAGAAAATCTACCTTGTTTCCTGATTCTCCAGTGATGAGTTGCTTTCCCCCTGCAGTGCGGAAAGTTGTTGTGCATGTGCTGACATCTTGGGAGGGTGGCCACACGGCAGTGTGCAGAGTGCGGCACATCCTCCTGCCGCCAAGCGCCCTGCCCTCCAATCACAACCTGCCAGGCGTGCGGAGAGGGCTTCTGCAGAACCTGTCGCATTATTTGGTGAGTATGAGATTCAAAGGCCTGCCTTTCCAATCATTTTTGTCCTTCTACGAATGAGAGGACGAGAGACGGTGTGTCTGTGTGTGAGGGAGGGCGAGGGAGTGGGAGTGGGAGCGGGAGCGAGGGAGGAGTTGGGGAGGGGGCGAGAGGCGAGGGGCGAGGGGGGGGGGGGGGGAAGAGGGGCGCGAGGTCGGGGGAGAGGAGGGGGAGAAAGGAGGGAGAGTGGGGGGAAGAGGACTCGCAAGTGATTGATTTCGTTGTGCTGCGGTTTCTGGTGATTTGCAGGGAATGTGAAGCGTGCTGCAGGGCCTTCTGCGAGTCTCACCTCCGCTTCACCCAGTTCTGCGGCATAAGCCTTCAGTACTGCGAAACGTGCGTGTCCAACAACAAGCTGAGGATGCGCTTCTGGTCGTGCATCGGCTGCATGGGGTAGCTAAGGAGGGACGTGGTTCTCACAGCACGGCAAAAGCCGATGTACTGATACCTCTCCAGTCCAAATGCATTCGCTCTGTGTGCACCCACGGGTTGCTATAGTTGTCCTGTACAGGTTCCTTTCTTGGGCCGATAAATTGAGCAAAGGCCTGGTCTCATGTGAGCTGTTCAAATCCAGCGGGCCGCCAGTGGTGGTGGCGCTTGTTACTGGCCTCTTTGCGGGCGGTGACCGGTGATGTCAGCCAACGTGTTTTTACCACGGAAAGGGGCTGTTAGTGCGGCTATCAAGTTTGAGGGGAGTATGCCAGGAAGAGTACGGATTTTGGAGGGGATGAGAATGGAGGGAGGAGCTCATTAGGAAGGATTACTACGGAGTGGGGGCTCTTCCAGAATCCTCATTAGTGAGGTCCTATTCCAATGTTCAATCAATCTTTCCAAGAAGTCAGCCCATTCTACTCAATTGGAGTCAGCTGCCGCCTCGTCTCCTTTCAGCTTTCCCCACCTTCAAGCCAAAATGGATTTTTACACAAAAAAAAACTATATTTTTTGTAGCTTTAGTGAGCGAAGGGCTTAGGGAAAAAAACTGACTGATTTTCTGTTTTTTAAGGGTTCGGTGTCACGTTCACACCCCACCATTGTACGAAAGACATAATTCCACTTGTGATCAATCTGTCAACCGCGCATCTCACGAGGGAGAGAAATGTGAAAATGGGGAAAGGATGTGAAGTGCAATAGTTCCTCTGATCTCATCATTCTCTATTTAAAAACTATCTTGAATTACGAGAACCAAAAATACGAAAGACGGGAGAACGAAGTTCAAGAGTGATGGCTTTTCCAATCATATCGTTCTCTGGCCAAAAACAATATCGATTCACTAGGATCAACAATAGAAAAAAGGGGAAGAAAGTTCAACTGCCGTGGTTCCGCCAATCGCATCATTCTCTGGTAAAAAAAAAAATATTGTACACAGGCTAATCCCACATCCCAACCACGACCAATATTACACCATGCCTGTGGGATAGACCATGCCAAGAGTGCCTCTCCCGCTATTCTCCTCGACTCCCTCTCTCTCCGCGCCACCTCCCTCTTCAACTCTTCCCCCTCGCTCCCCCCCCCCCAAACCTCCCCCATTCCCTATTCGAACTAGAATAAGAGCCCCCTCTCTCCTACTCTCCTCCCATACCCAGCCCAGTTGGCATCCGATGTATGTAGGGAAGGCAACTTCCTCACAGCCTATTCAGTGTTGCAGGCCGTCTCGTCTCAATCCTTACTCTGGCGGAGGCCCCTATAGGAACCACCTTGGACTGACTGCTTACAGCCAACCATGAAGGAGGGTACGAGCACCATGCTGGGAATAAGGTGGGCCGCTCCTCCTGCATCCGCTTTCTCCGGCTCCGCCTTGCTCTTTGACACCACCTCCACGGTCCCTTTGCTAGTGGTTTCAGTCACCTCAGAAGCACTTCCACGAGTGAAGTCCCCTGACCCTTCTCCTGTCGACCTCAGAGGGGGCGGTGAGAAGCTGTGAGGCCGCTGCAGCCTCCCCTCTGAGGGGCTGTCCAGAGCCTGAACAGTGAGAGAAGAGACCGCCTCAGCGACACTGCTTGCTCCCTCCTTGGACATCAGCTCGTTCAAATGGGAGGAGGTCAACATTCTCAATTGAGAATGTTGAATTCCAGCCTCTGACCAGCTGCCATGTGTCATCGGTAATGGCTTTTGGGCTCCAAGCCCTCGGCCTGTCTGCATGTTGTTCCCAAGTTGAGACCCACAGTTGGTCATTTTTGCGAACCCTTCGAGGAAGGAGTGGGGTCCGCTAATGGCTTCCTGTAAAGAGGAGCCCTCTTGGCAGGTCCCGTGAAGCCCACTTTGTGACGTATGAGGTGATGTGTTGTAAAGGTTAGACATGGGAAAGGAAAGGGAGGGAGTGGGAGGCCCCCATTGACTAGCGATAGGAGGGAGTCGGGCCTCCAGGGGGACTGAAGGTAGATGCTGCTGACAGAATTGAGACTTCGCTGATTGCTGGACAGCATACTGATGAGAAGGTTGCAAAAAACGATTCCCAAGTCTTAAATCGAATTTTCCCACAGATCGATCCCAATTAGTGGAAGCAGAGTTCTGCTGCAGGAGAGGGGCTAAAGGGGGCATTTTCCCCGGCAGGATGAAGGGGAGGGCGTGGGGACGGAGAAAGCTTTGTGGACCTGTTGAAGAAGAAAAATGCGGTTGAGGAGAAGGAGAATTTTGTGGTCCTTTTCCTACACCTCCTCGCCCCCCTCGCTGGGCTGTGCTTCCAGCTGCCTTTCCCTTCACAGGAGTAGCCTTTGAGGGCCCTTTCTTCTGAGAGCCGACGGAATTTCTGCGTGTCGGTGCAGAGGGACGGTCTGCCAACCGCTGCCGAACCAAAGGTTGAATTTTGCCCTTTTTCTGAAGCAAAGGGTCTGCCGGATTTGGAGGAGCCTCTCTGCTTTTCGGCATCAGACTCGCCGCCACGATCGCTGAGTATTCTGCTCTGAGCTGCTCTGCCAGCTTTGAACCCTCCGACTGGAGGTTCATATCCGCGGCTAAAGACGTGTCCAGACAAGTGGGGTTCAGGGAGAAGCTTCTCTCTCGCTGTTCCTCTCCCGTTCCCACACCATCTACTGTTCCTGCTGTGCTTCGTTCTGAAGCCGCCATGGCTCCTAACTCCCCCTTCACACCGACAGCTTCTACTTTTACGCTTGTCCCGAGGAGGGCCATGGGACTCCTACCATGGGAAATACTCGCATTCAGAAAGTCGGTGGGCCAGTTCGCTCCTTCACAGTGCGTGACAGCGCTTGGCCTTCCCTCCTCCGCCTGCTTTAGGGTTGCAGTCAAAAAGCCTACTCTTTGAAAAACATTGTTGCTCTGCTCCACCATGAGGTGATGCGTGGTACATAATCCCGATTTCGCACGAGCGAACTTCCCACATGGCAATTGTCCCGGTTGGGCCACCCAAGGGCACCTCTTCCCTCCTCCGTGGCTCTGCATTCCAAAGCGACGACAAATCAGAAAAAGGGAAGTTGTTTCTCCCCTCCTCCCTGCTAATTCTCCTTCCATAACAAAAGAATTGTAAGCCCCATACAAACAGAGCTCCCAAGCCCCCCACCACGTTTTCCAACGACAACCAAACCAGAAACCCACTCCCCAAAAATGGCCATAATCCTCACACATCCCCTTCCCCTTCAAGCCCTACTTCCATAGCCTCCCCTCCCCTCCCTCACCTTGCAATAGTTGGTGCTTCCCTGAGCACTCTTACTGCAATCCGGCGCAGCGCACCGCCTCCCTCCCCCGTGCCTCACGCAGTAGCTCGTCCTCCCTCTCGCACTCTTCCCACACCCATCAAAGCTGCAACGCTTTCCCCCCCCATGGGCCACACAGAAGCGAGTCCCGGAATGGACGCTTTTTCCACACAGCCCTCCCCCTCCAAACTCGCACCTCCTCCCTCCCCCATGGCCCTTACACAGTGGAGGGTCCCCCTTCCCTTCTGCTCCTTTCCGGCAGCCCGCCACATAGCATCTCCTCCCCCCCCCATGCGCTTTGCATAGAGACGTACCGCCCTGAGCTGACTTCGTACAGTCCGGAAACTGACACCTCTTCCCTCCTCCATGGGATATGCACCTCCCTGTCAGCCCTTCTGCGCTTTTCGTGCATCCTTCCGCCGTACATCTCTTTCCGCCTCCATGGCGGATGCAGTGGTCGGTGCCCCCCCGAGCCGACCTCTGACAGCCCTCCACAGCGCACCTTTTTCCCCCTCCATGAGCAATACAAAAGCTCGTTCTTCCCTCCGCACTTTTCTTACAGTTGTCGAAACTGCACCGTTTCCCCCCTCCGTGCCCTTTGCAGAAGTCTGTCCTCCCTTCCGCCCCCTTCGTGCACCCCTCAGACACGCATCTCCTCCCTCCCCCATGGCCTATGCACAGCCCAGAAGGGCCTCTCGCTCCCTTCGTGCACTCCTCAACTCTACATATCTTCAGAGGAAGCTTCCTCGGAAGCAGTCCTCCTCCTCCCCCACTCCCATCCAGTCCTTCCGAAACAAAGTCTTCCTCGTCCAACAGAGGCCTCCTCTCTTCTTCTTCCTGTTCCTCCCGTTTGGCAGAAGTTTCTCGAGTGAGAAAAAAATGGTTTGAAGGAATCAACTTGTCTGCGTTTTTCGGAGTCGGCAGCAATTCCTCCACGCACTCGTCCCACAATTCTGCTCCCTCGCTCGTTCCCGCGTTCATCCCAAAACTCTCCGATTTTTCCAAACTGTCTCTCAGCTCCAAAAAACCTTCTTCTATTGGTCCCCTTCCTGCCTCCAGTTTCCGCTCTGTTTCCGCATGGAACGTGATCGCTGACGTCAGCCCTATGTCTCCAAAGCTGCAGTCTTCCGTCTCACAGTATGGGCCTACTCCCACCTCTCCCACACCTTCTCCTCCCAAACTCCCCACTAAGGGAGGCTTCAGAATAGGGTCCATATCGAGAACTACCGCTGATCCCAAGCCGGTGAACAAAGAATGATCCAAAGATTCCTCCCCCACTCCTCCCAAATTCCCTCTCCCTTTCTCCCAGCAGCTCTCACTCAACTCCATGAACTCTGCACTGCCACCTTCATCCCTCCAACTATCCATCCCTCCCAACTGCTCCTCCTGCTCACAGAGTCCAAACTGACTCTCCCTTAACCCCCCCATATCCCTCTCCCGCTGTTCTCCCGTTTCAAAAACTTTTCTCTCGAACTCCATTCCACCCCAAAGCTTCCCCTCAAACATCGACTCTCCCTCCTCTCTTCCCCCTCCCCCCGCTTCTCCCCGTCCCTCCCCTCCCCACACCCCACATGTCTCTCCCTCTATACTGTCGCCACTCCCACTGCCACTACCGCTCCCTTCTCCCGCTCCAAGAACCAATAAGCTCCTCAGCACTGCACTATACATCCCTCCTTCCGGATGCTTCTTCCCCGAGGTCGACCCCTCGTCCGCCACCATGGAAAGCATTTCCGCAAAGGGTTGCTGCTGAAGGAGAGGGGAAGGAATCCTAAGGAGGGGCCCATTGAACTCTCCCGAACCGCCAGCCGTTCCAAGGCCTCCTCCCGCCTCTCCCACTCCCCACATCTCTCCCTTCACTCTCTCACTGCCCACTCTCCGCTTCTTCACCAAACTCTCTCCCGCCACTTCCCCATGATACCCCTCTCTCTGTCCAAAGTTTTCCACCTCGCCCGGACCCCAACACTCCCCAATTTTCGACTTTCCGCAAATTTCCCCCACCCTCCACGACCTTCCATCCCTCCCCCCGTCCTCTCCTTCCTCCGTCCGCCAGCTGTCGACCACCGGGCGCTTGAACCCCAGGCCCGCCCCCACGCCTCCATACGGTGACCTAAAACTAGCGCTAATATGAGAGCTCTCTCCCAACCCTTCCACAGGCACACCCCCTCTCACTCTCCCCTCACAAAGACTCACCGGACCCGCGCCTCCTCCCATGTCTCTCTCTCCGCTCATGCCCCCCTCCCTCTCTCTCTCCCTCCCCCTCCTTGCCTTCCTCCCGTCCCCTCCCCCAGTCTCTCCCTCAGCTGCAGGCTCTTATCCATCCCTAATTTCACTACCGCACCCCTTTCAGAATCTCCAGATAGTAGCAGCTTCTGCGCTACAAAGTGACACGTGTCCACGCCTCCCTCCCTCCAAGAAGCGCTTTCAGGGGCTCCACAACCCCACTCCCTCTCTCCGGATCAATGAGCAGCTGACAGGTGTCCGAACGAGAGCGCTTCAGTAGGGGAGAACGAGAGAAGAGGCGGAGGGCGAATTGGCACCAAACCCTAAAAATCGCACGCAGGGCCGCGTTCAGACGAATCTCAACAGGCAGCAACATGCAGCCATGAATTTTCTCGCTTCAGGGGAAGAAGGAAATGCAAAGGAGGGTTGTACCTCTCTCTACAGATTTGAAAAACGGGAGCACGTGGCGGCACCTCGCGAGAAAGAGAGCGAAAGAGAGAGGGGGAGAGAGACAGAGACAGGGAGGCCCGGAGGTTTGAACAGCGGTCACTCGCTCCAGTGGGCGCAGCGAGCCCTTGCGAAGGCTCAAATTTTAGGGCCTCCGTACAGTGTTCAAAAAACTCGATCCATTTAAGAAAAAAATACCGTACGATGGAATTCACACTGACAGAAACTTTCCAAGGTAGAGAGACGTCACTATGTCGTCATTTTCACTTGTCTGTTTGTCACTTGCCCGTCGTCGTGACGTATAGCAAAAAACTGAACTTCTCGACAGCTTTTTTTTTGGGTTCGAAACATTCAAAAAACCGGAAACCAGGTTTCTGGAATTGTCCCCAAAAAGTTTGAGGTTTGCGGCACTGCCCGCCCCTAAGTTAACCACGCTATTTTTTTTTTTCTTTTTCCGGGCCGAGGACATGACCGGGCGGCGTCCAGACCAAGATTGAAAAATATTTTCCTTTTTTGGTACGGTCAGAGATTTTTATTACGGTTTTTAGTTTCTTGTTGTTTAGCCGCTCAGTGGGTGCCACGTGGCGATCGACGAGCGCCCTGCAGTGTCGGTTGACAGTTGGCGCCACGCGGGACCGGGCGGGTGGGCGGGCAAGCCCGGGGGCTCCCGCATGGCGACAAAAAATCGTACATGTCGGTGCCACCCAGGACCCGCAACCGACAAGCTGTGCACAGTGAAGGTCGACCACGTGTGCAGCAGCCAATCAGGAGCGGCCGAGGCAGGCGCTGGACCAATCAGAGCCGAGTTTTGACCTCAAGGGAACGCCGTCACATGATCTCAGTTCCAAAAATCAGATAAATGTGGATCAATTTGATTGGCTGAAATCGTGTCACGTAGCGGCGGCATATCGGACGGCTACAGAGCAAAGCAGGAAAAGGTAGGGTCGTTAGTCCTTTTTTGTCGACTACTGGAATATTTTTTGTCGTTTATGGATCGAGATCCTAAATGACAGATGTGCCCTGTCGTTTAGATGAAGGTCAAATCGTGTCGTTTTCTGTTCGTACAAGGCGACGCGGTGTTTTCTAAAGGACAATTTGTTGACAGTTTTGTCTTTTAGGAAGTGGACTCATTAAGTAAAGTTCCCTGACTTGAAGATACGATTTTGAGGCAAAGGATGGGGCATGGACCTCGCGCATGGCGATGATGCCATCACATGTGCATGGCCAACATGAGCATGGGGAAGGAACCACGGGGAACTGGTCGCGAAGGACCTTAGGGCAGAAGTAGAAGGCGAGGAGCGGAAAGCCACGCCTCGGCTCAACACCGCCTCAAGCCCTCCCTCGAAGCAACCGCACGGTCACAATCGCGCGGAGGGAGGGGAGGGAGGGAGCGGCGGCACAGCACGGTCACCACCAACCCGCCGCAGCTTCACGCCGAAGGAGCGGAGCGGAGAAGCGAGGAAGAGGGCACCGCTGAAGGGCAGACGACGGACATGCGCTGGCGATAAAAAGTGGCGAGGATCGATCGGCGGAGGAGGAGGAGAGGAGCGCTTCCTTCCTTCCGGGGCCGTGCGCGCATCTCCGCGGAGCGAGCGATGGGCGCACTGGCCAAGGACGGACGGCATACAAACGGGCGTCGACGCAACAGCCATGGGAACAAACTCGTCGGCCGCGTCACGTCACGGTGGGCATATGCGCGCTCCTTGTAAAGGGCCGCATCGCGAGCAGCCCCGCCTTCCACGTGTCAGATCGGTCAACAACATCCCAAAAATGCGGCGAGCATCGTCCATGAGTGAGGGCCAAATCAGGGCAAACTCCGCGCTTGCCACAAACAGTCGGTCGAGGAGGAGTAAAGTCGGCCTCGTATGTCGCCGCAGCAATGGCGTCGTGCACAACATTATGAGCCAAAATGCATTCCCAACCATGCGCGCATCGAAGGAGATGGACGCCCTCCTGCACGTCGATCAAATCACCACAAACACAACAAGGAAAACCTTGCAATCGGGGGAGTCAGACCTTGACCATCGCTTACGAAATTCCCGAATTCCTTATACTGAAAGTCACTTCTTTTGTGTACGAATTCCGAGTCGGGATCAGCGGCTCCGCTGCACCCAGCCGTGCCGAAATGCGCACCTAGCCAATACTTAATACTTAATACTTAATTTAATTCAATACTTAATTGTTTTGGCGATGGTCAAGGTCCGACTCCCCCTAATATAGCAAATTGCTCTAGTGGGCTAAACACCATGATCAATTTTCGTTTTCTAAGTATGCGCAAGCGCCACGCGGGAGGGAATGAACAAAGTCTACTAACTGTTAGGTGAGTACAAACCTAGCTGACTTTGTACTAAACACTGACCGCTCTGCTTTCTAGTGTAAGTTGGTGCAGAGTGCTCTATTGTCTGGGTTGGTTATTGCGGCCTACGCACCTTATTAGTAGCGCAGCCTGTTGATTAGTTCCACGCAGCCGATAAGCTGCGCTTGCTCACGAAGCTAGGGTGACCAGAGGGCGACCGAAGGGAGCAAGAGCGCAGCGAGCGCAGCGACCGAAGGGAGCAAGAGCGCAGCGAGCGCAGCGACCGTAGGGAGCTCGCGAGCGCGGCGCTCACTGCGTTCGCTTGTTTCACCGTGACCCTCGGGAGCAGAAAATAGAGTAGCGCGGCGCTCACTGCGTTCGCTTGTTTCACCGTGAGCGAGCTTGTTTCACGTGAAAACAAGCTACCGAAGGGTGACGAAGTCACTGGCGACCGAAGGGTGACCAGAGGGAACAAGCGACCGAAGGGTGAGCGCAGCGAACAGGC
>CM074805.1:963360-973839 GCA_037447605.1 Zygnema circumcarinatum
AGGACAAGCGATCACACGTCAGACTACCCAAACTTCTTGATTTTACCTTTGTGGGTACAACATGAAAGCTAAGGGCAACATGCCTTTTTGTGTACTTTTTGGGTGAAACAAGCGAACGTAGTGAGCGCCGGTGCTAATCAAATCTTATTTGAACAAAGGCCCCCTTTAGGAAGCTGGGAGTCAAAGCAGCCAACAACGCTCTAGTTGATTCAACATAATAGACTCAACACAAGACGATTGTTAACACTCCAAAAGCAATTGCCTTTTCTGCAACGCGTATCGCGCCGAAAGGTGAATCCAGTGTGTTTTGTTTTCACGACAGGCTATGGTTCTCTGTTTATTAAGCTAGAGTTAGTCGTGTCCGTTTCTTAGCGAAGTTCTGCTAAGTCTACTAGCGCTATTTGTATTGTATTCTAAGCGCTGAGCTTGTTGATGGGTGTTTCGTCGGTCGCCCAACTGAAGAAATGAAGCCCGTGAGTTTGAAATCCTACTAGAGTAACACCTATAAATAGAGAAAAAGCTAAACCTAGTGTAATGATAAAATGACTTGTTACTGTAAAACTATATGGAATCATACCAATAAGGTTACAAAACAGTAAAAAGCTAAAAGTAGTAAATATCAGTGGAAAGAAGCGTTGTTTCACCGAAGTTGGTCCACTGATTTGTTCATTCACTAAGTTGAGCACAAAATCATAGAGAATTTCGACAAAGGACTGCCAAGCATTTGGCACTAAGTAGCCCCCTTTCAGAGTAACAAAATGAAACAAAAGCAATACGAAACTTATAGTTAATACCATAAACAAAGATGAGTTTGTAAATGAAAGATATAGGTTTCCTATATGTATAGGAATGAAAGGAATAATAGCAAATTGCTCTAGTGGGCTAAACACCATGATCAATTTTCGTTTTCTAAGTATGTGCAAGCGCCGAAATCGCACTGCTTTGCGATTCGCTAAAATCTCATTGTTGATCGGTGGACCCAAGGAAGACTCAAATTGAACACAAACAATTATTAATTGTTCAGTGTTGAATTGGTTCTCCATGAAAATTGTATTGAGAAAAAAAATAGGAATTCGTTTCTCATTTCTCAAAATGAATTTTGCTCACAAATACATTGGTTTTTTTTTCTTAGAAACTGGTTTTGAAAGGGTTTGTTTTTTTTTTTTTTTTGAGAAGCCAAAATCTTGCACGATTTACAGTCCACTTTGACCGTCCGATGACTGTCAGGCCTCATCCGACGGTCCGAGTGCGTCAGACGACTTTCTGTCGAATCGGGTGTCAGACTTCAGAAAATTCTCAAGTACGTACTGACGAAGAAACGTCCTTCAGAAGGATACCAAAACGAGTACTCGGTGCACTCAGGGGACATCGCGTCCGCCCGCATAAAAAGTACTCCGTAGTCCGTACAAAAGGACTTCAGTTGTTCCGTACGACAGCATTGAACAAAGTATCGTCCGTATATACCGTACAAGCTTGACAGCGCTGAACGCTGCCGTACAAAACCCTAAACCTTACACCCTTACCTCTTGCCCATGGCCCCTGACATCTAACCACTCAACCCTAAACCTTTAGCCCTAAACCCTAACCTTGCGAACCTTCCTCACCATTTGAGCCGTTTGGACCCCTCTCTGGGAGTGGACCGACCGCTGCACGGAGTGCACTGTTTGCAGACAAATCGTTGAGCGAGCAAAGCCCTCTGTGGAGGACCATGTTTCTGCCCAGAAACATTCATCGCTTGAAAAAGCTCTACAAGAACCACAGAAGGTTTTCAGGAAAATATATATATTCACACATCAGAATGTCAAGTTTAACGTCTGACAAAATGCTGGTGTCGAAACACCAGCATTTAAGTCAACACAATACGCTCCCGCATAAAAATCTCTTTGAACTGTTCCAATAGTTTAAGACTGAGGGTTCCATTGTCTTCAAAACCTCGGTTTCTGAGATGTCTTAGTGAGCTGGACCCTGCAGAAAAGCTGACAAAGTCATGAGCATACACTTATTTAAAGGAACCATGAATCATGGCCTGCTCTTAGCATGACATGTAGATGCTGAACACATGCTAGCATGTCCATACCCCAACATGCACGCTTCACATGCTTGCATACTGGCAGGTTCCATTTAGTGCCTTCCTGGCGTGCTACATTTCAAAGTGGTAGAGCCTCATCAAGCCTCCCAGTCAGCGCCCGCCATGTGGTAAAACGAATTTTCCAGAGTTCCACCCACTAATCATTCCCACCGCCACAGCAACCCACCGTGCCATTCGCCATGCTCTAAACAGAGCAAAGTGCGGGAGTTGAAGCGACAACCACTACAATCATATTGGCGTATTCGCAAATACCTTTCGCGAATGTATGAGGGTAATCCGCCGTCTAAGTAAAGTCGCCATTTGTTCATTTCCCAAGATATTCGTCAGCAACTCAAAGAAACCACCGCAAAATTTTGCACCGTATCCTCACAGGCCCTACCTCAGCATAGATCCCAACTGCATCCCCACATACTACCCCCATTACAGCTTTCCCCTTGTGAGGTAATCCCACGCGCACATGTCATCCCATATCCCTCGCAGGACTCCCAACAAGAAGACGCATGGATTCATCGGTCCCATGTACAACACATCCTCTAGAGTGAGCAGCATCACTTTAATCGTATGCCACACAGCCGTTCGGCAATCAGGGCCCACTGAAACGTCCATCCAAAGCTGTGGTTCTATTAATGTCCCCAGATGTTATTCCCAGATCCAAGAGCGGGACTGTATGCTATGTTCCACATCAGGTTCTGCAAGCTCGTGACCCCTGTAGGAGCCTGCCTACAGCTACAGCGTTAGTCGTAGTATGCAGGAGGCGAATGGCCACGAGGAGGTCCATGCCAATTGGGTCCTCCTCTTGGGGGGAACCTGCATGGCAGTTTGTCTAGGAATTAGCAAGCAATAAGCAAAGACATAGAAGACAAGCTGCTAACTTGCCCGTTTTGCACGTATCTGCTAGCATATGTCCCCTGTGGTTCGCCAGAAAAGGCAGAGAAAACCTGCGGGACCTCAGTCACGATTTCCTGTCTAAACAAATATGAACATCCCGCATCAGGACGACATGTACATGCGGACCGCGCCCTACTTTCTGAGGAAAATGACACGAGTACTGAACAAAAGACAAATTAAGCTCCTCAAATAGAGTGCAGAGACTTTCAAGACATCGTTCCAGCAGCTTCAATAATTTTCCCAAACTCAAACATACCCACGAGGTGGCGCTTCACTTGCATATGGCGCGGACCCCCTCTCCGGCATCCGGTGGTAGTCCCCATGGTCTGGAGGGGGTGATACATTGCGGCGATAGGGTGGAGACCTTTCGCCCCGGTAAGGGGGAGGGGAGCGATCTCCTCGGTAAGGGGCTCTCTCCCCTCTGTAGGGGGGAGGCGAACGATCTGCTCCATATGGAGGGCTGCGACGACCGCGGTAAGGGGGGGGTGAGCGGCCGCGAGGTGGAGGAGACGGAGACCTGAGCAGGCAGGGGAGAGAAACGAAACGGCTTAGAAAAACAGCGGAAATGGCGAGCTGGGACACAGGTGGATGAAGTGGAAAGGCAGTGTGCGACCAGTATCAATAACCTTGTGGTAGATTGAACACGAGTGTGCACTGCCATTGGTAACCGTCCAGTGCCTACCATCTTGGTGACTTACAGTTCATTTCTACCCATGTTTACTCACAAACTCTAAAAATACCGGCAGGTCAGCCGAGGAACGAAAGGTGAAGCCAACAAACCATTCAAGTCATTCACTAGTAGAAGGCATCAATGAACGGACACACACGGCTGCTAAAACGAATTCGACTATCGAAACCTCTCAGTCTGAAGCTCGATTCTTGATCAGGCAATCAGGATATCTTACCTGTAACGACTGCTCACCCGAGGAGGAGGCGAATATCCACGCACAGGTGACCTAGAGTAGGATCTGGCTGCTGGAAGCATCCAGAAAGAACAAACAGAAAAATGAGACGACAAACGTAAGCCATGTCTAAGTTGAAAAAGGATAAACAAACAACTCAGATAAGGCTGACGGAGACAATGTAGCAAATGTAGGCGGTCCAAGGGAGAAAGCCTCAAGCATCTTGTCCATTTCCTTCTTTTTTTTTGTTCAACAAGCCACTCTTGAAAATTGCCCTAGACGCTTCTAAAGGAAATAGAACATAAGCAAACAAGGCTAGTGTCCTTGCCACGAGCCAGGTAGATTCAAGCGAGACACATATGGCCATACACAGCGAAAACTCTTATCAATAATAAGCCATTCACAACATCATAATTCAGCAGAGAAAGGGCGAAGTGATGTGGACTTACAACGGAAGGAATGAGGCGGAGGCGAACGCCGGCGTCCCACGTACCCGCCTCCATAGCGAGGTCTGTCAACAGAAAGGAAATGAAACGTGGAAGATGACACGAGGTTACATCCATTGATTACGCCCAAGTTCCTGAGTGTGAACCTTGCTGAAACATTCCAGTATGACGTAGAAGTGACCATAGAATGAATCTACTTCGTCATAAGTTAAACACACCACAGCCATCTGTCTGCTGATGAATTCAGAAGTCTAACTAACCTCGCCACTCGGTCTCTTGCGCGCATATCCTGCGGCCGCTTGCGGTTCTCTTCAGCAAACACAACAGTAATCTCACGTCCGCTTATCAACGATCGGTCCAGCGCCTGCTGTGCAGCTTTTGCATCTTCCCCGTTTATAAACTGCAAACCAGAATCCCCATTATCCAAGCTTGAGTTCCGTCTCAACTAAACAAGAAAACGGAAGAAAAAATGGAACCAACGACCCAAAAATACACTTGATTTTCATCAAGAACGGTTGGAACTGAAGTATTAACAACACAACCTGTTATAGTATCAAAAGACAAGGCAAAACTTAAGTCGTCCATACCTGGACAAAGCCAAATCCCCGAGGTTCTCTGCAAACACAACATGCACTCAAAGAAAACCTCAGCAACTCCGCAACAATGGCTGACTTTCGGCCTTGTCAGAGAAGTGACCATCAATCAACAGGGAATTAATCACACGTGAGTCTGTCAGGATAAAATTGTCAGCCATAAGACCAGGTAAACCGATCATCGAGAAAATCCATGACCGTCATAACTTGAGCCCTATTGGGACCTTGGTTCACCTGAGAAATCCTTGATCTTGAGACTTGAGAGTCAATCCAACTTGTACACCCATATGTTTCCTTGCTGCGAAACATCACTTCAATTGACTCGTCTTTGGTACCATCAGATTATGATCTGCTTGCTTCATCCGAGCTTCCATCAAACAGCCTTGAGACAGATCTTCAACCGCCGAACCGCCTGCTTGAACATGGGACTCTATCGTGAAAGGACGAGCTCCCCAACATAATCATATTCTTTCTTGGAACAAACTCTTTCCTAAACATAGTTGCGACCACCAAATCAAATCGATCTCTCGGACATGAGCACAATCTTCTGTGCGCAGGAAAGGAGCACCAACATCTTCCTCTTCTTCTTCACATCCTCATCTTCTTCTTCAAAATCTTCCTCTTTCCTACCATTGGTCAACCAATGGTAAGCCAAGTGTCAGGAAGCAAGCACATAAAGGAAAATGAAAGTCCTAGTCCATGTGACAACACGTATCTTCCTTGTGTATAATATATTTGAATGCGCTGTTTCTTTCAGTAGCAATCTTGTAGAATCCGCTGACGATATGATATGCAGCATAGTACTGTGAACATTCTCCACTAAAATCATGTGATAAATTAACTCCACAATTCGACAGCACTAGCTAAATATCTGAGGGCTATCTAATTTAAAGCTGACTCTATACCACGTACACGACTAGGAAAAAATCAGCAAACCCCATGACCGTAATCAGTCAACAGGATGAAGACAACAACCATGATGGACTTTCCAGTAAGAGGTCGATGGAGGTGATATTCAGCCATGAGAACTCACTGCGTATAGAAATCTTTCGGCAGATAAACATCCTTCACTTGTCCATACTGTTCGAATGGAGCACGGAGGTCCTCCGGCCTGCATAGCCACAGACAAGACAAGATACTGCTAGTTCAGCTTGCAGCCACGAGAGCGAACTCTGCCCCTTGCTAAAACGACACACAAGGGAATATAAAAAAATATTCCAACTATTCATGACCTGCAGACAAGGTCCAGATAACGACACGAAGAAAGAGCCTACATCTACATGAACATTGTTAACTGAAAAAAAATGTCCATTCCACAATTTCCACCGCTTATTCTGGAAAGAATTCGATTTATTCGACAACCAAACTTCCGCAAACTCGAGACCTGAATTTGCACTCTTTTCTCCAAAGATTCCATGACTGGTCTATGAAGTTAAAACCAGACGGTGCCACAATTTGAACACAGACTAGATACAAACTGCTCGTTGCAAGTCAATACTGGACTCTTCACAGCTGTCGGTTCCAGCAATTACAAAAGTTATTGCCCTCAACTTGAATATCTAATATGTACAGTAAAGTGCTGACCTTGAGTCGCGAGGAATATTCCGCACCAACAGACTCGTCCGATCTTCCTCCTCCGTCTCCCTCCCCTCCCGCTCCTCCCTCCTCTGCCCTCTATCGTTCGGGCTCCTCCCACGACGAGGGCTTTCCCCTCGTTGCGGACTATAGCTCCCACTCCGAGGCATGCCGACTTCCTGTGCCTTCGCTACCTCTCTGCTTCCTTTGCTCCCTCTCTCCTGGTGATGGCTCTCCCGCTGCCCGGAAGTGGAAGCTGCTGTGTGCGGGAGCGAGAGTGGTGCTGTGTGCGGGAGCGAGGGAGGTGCTGTCTGCGGAAGCGGGGAAGCAGGAGGGCTTGCAGATGCGCTGTGCCAGAGGTCGGACCATTGGATCAACCATTGCAATGGTTGCGAACCATTGGATCCCGAGCCAGCCAACAATTGCCAATGGTTGCCAACCTTTGGATACAATAATTGCCAACCATTGCATTCAATCATTGCCAACCATTGCAGTCAATCATTGCATTCAATGCTGCCAACCATTGCCAATGATCGCGACCATTGGATCGTCCAACAATTACCATCCAACGGTTGTCCAATGGTTTGAACCAACCATTGCAATGGGTTGCGTTGCATGGGATAGGCAGCCTGTGTTGTGTGACTGGTCCGAGTTCACTGCTAGTAACCGGCATTCCGTGAGCCGCAATACAGCCGGGAGGGGCAAATGCGGGTGTAGGTTTCCGAGTTCCACTCCACATAGCTTCTCCTCTTGGAAAACGAAGCAGGAAAAAGAACCTGAAGAATCTACTATTCGCGAAAGGTTGAATATCGCGAGGAGAGGAACTCGGCCTTAGCACGTGACTCAGCTGTTCTGCATGAGCTGCTTGCCCCGAAACCATTGAAAAACTATCGGCCGCTTCATCCCTGGACTTCAAAAGGAATGAAGGGAGATTCACCTCAAAGAGGCCGAAAGACGTGTGTGTTCTTGAAGTTGAGCCATGTTATAATCGCATACTTGCTGAGACCCCGCTGCTTAAACTACCTTTTGATATTCTTTCGAACCCTAATGGCAAAGTGAGTATCACAACAGCACAGAAATAATGGCACACCATGTCCAAATGGAGTCTCATAAACAAAAACCTTGTGACATAGGCCATGGGAAGCATGAACCTATGGAGGGTCTCTCCGAATTAATCATCATATTGTAAAGTTACACAGTAGCCTCAACGCATACACAATGACTTCCATGACCTGTACAAAGGATAAGGATATGCATTTACAGTGAGCCAGGGGCCGGCGAAGGCCCCAGAGTTAAGAGCCTATCCGCGACAGCCCTGCGGCGATGCGGAGCTGCGTGCGCCGGTGGTAAGTCAGGCGAAGCTTCCGATACTTCTGCAGGAACTCACCGACCTCCACTTCCCCGGCAAGAAACTTGCTGTGAAGCTCTTCCGATTCATCGTCCACTTTCTGGGCAACGGCTGCAGGCCAACCTCAGGTTCCAGTGTCAGGAACAAAGTTGTCCCTGCATAACACTGCTATATACACCGCCAGACATTGAGCAGGTGAAGCAACTCGAAGCCTATAGCACTTTATATCAAAACGTTCGCCGTTCCTCGATCTTGTATGGTTGCAGGGTGTATGAGAACGCATCGGCTCATGCAAGTAGTCATATCGGAAGGGCTCGAATGGCAGAAGCTTGAGAGGCAATGAGAGCAGCACCTTGCAGGCGGTGGGCAAGCGCTGCGGGGGAGTAGTGCTGCATCAGCTCCTGCTCGCGCCGTTGGCACTCCTCCAGGCGTTCTCGGGCTGAGGCGAGCTCAGTGCCCCGGATGATGCGGCACTGCTTAAGAAGGCCCACGCATCACCTTGTCAGCTAAATTGCCCCTCCTAAAATAGTACAAAAGTTTTCATGCCAGGCATCTACATCATAGCTTCAAGCATTGAATGTCGATAAAGCAAAACCAAGGAAAGAACACAACATGATTGAGATTAAGAAAGGGAAGCCTGTTCTAGGACAGATATGAAGTGAGTTAAAACAATACAAAGTGATAACATGCAAAGTGCTCTCTTACGCTCTCCTAGCGAAGGCTTGGGCGAATAGTGCCACGCTAAAGACAAGAAAAATCTCTCCGCACACCCACCCTATTCCTCCTCATGCGCCCAATTGCTGGCTGTAACATACCTGATTCTGGAGCTGCGAAATCTCCGACTCCTTTGAGAGATTACGCTCTGTTCCATAGAAACCCTGATATTAGAGACTTTGAAAGATCAAACATAGCAAGATTCCATTCCCTGTCCTTATCAGAAGGGCCATGGAGAAACACTCAATCGTATCATGAACAATGGTCGAAAGAACGTACTGGAAAGTTCCAAGTTGCTCCTCCTTAGCTCATCGCGAACCTGCCAAGCATCACCACCATCTGCATAATGAGCTTCGTGCACCATCATGCCATGAAGAGTACTTTCTATATGCTAACAAAGATGCCACCATCTGCAGACAAGCAAGTACGTAATATTCTAAAGTGAACAAGAACCAAATGTCAGGATGATAACCACATGGGTGCACCTCATTCAACTGCCTGACAGGATCCAAGCTCGAAAGAAACGCCATGTACGACCCCTCATCCTGCATCAAGTTCCGTAGCTCTGCAGAGCTGGAGAAAGGGAGCGAAGAGATAGTGTAAAGCTGAAAGGGCTTACTGAGGATGAAGCACTGTCAGGCAAACGGGACAAGGAGAAAGAAGGCTGCCTGTCAATTCTATTGAGGGACTGAGCAAGGCGTATGCAAGACATAAATGGCACTAAGAAATGCCATTACCAGGCTTCAAGTGACACCACCTCTAACGTTATCTAATAGTAATCCAAACTTCAGTTAACCAATCAAGGGTCCCGAACCTTCAGGTTGGGAACCAACCTGAGATCTTGGAGGATTGGAAAAGTAGACGGGATGGTCGGAACAGAAAATTGAGTTGCAAGAACGTTTCCCCCCCCATTGGGAGGAGAAGTTTGTTGGCTATTTGCTCCCCCAGCCGATGGATTTAAGGGGTTAGTCCCCGTGGCTGCACCACCAGGGAAGGCGTTTCTAGCAGCGTTTGCAGCAGATCCAAGCCATGAAAAGGGGTTCTGCGGAGGAGGAGGCTGAGACCCGCCCCTGACAGGCAAAGTAAAGACGAGTAGGGTTTAAAAATAAGCAAAGGAGATTAGGGTGGAAAGGAAATAAAAAATAGCGGCCCCACTTCCAAGATGAATGAGTGGCAACAAATGATGACGTACGAAGCAGCAAACTTGCTGAATCATCATTATGACTTCACACGAAGAGATAGCACAGGTCGTTCCCCTTTGTAAAGTATCACTAAACGCCCAGTAAAGTAAGAGGCATGCGACCATACTTAGATATGCGAAATTTAACGAAAATTTTCAAAAGCATAGCAGCTTTTTCGACCCTGTTCAAGTTCTACCGGCTCTGGTGCAACAATGAACCTTACATCCTATAAACACCAGGTAAACTGCCAAAAAATGACCAATATAGATACGCACTCCAACCTGCCCACTTGTTTTGCCCCTCTGTCCCAAACAAACAATCGTACTCCAACCTGCCCTAAAGCCAGGCATCTGAACCCTAAAGGTCGTTAACCACCCAAAACCGTCTGAAACCAAAATGGAAGACTCGGAGAAAGCCTTACGAGTGATTCCGAGGGTCCATGGCGCCCTTCCGCCGAGGCGCAACGCGCGGCGAGACTCCTCAAGAGCAGCAGCCTTAGCAGCAGCCCCTTCCTTCCGCCATGGTTGCAAGCCCGAGCCTGCCTTCAAGCGCGTCCACGGATGTACGGTCGGAGCTCCGTACCCCTCTGTACGAATGTACGGCCCCGATTGCGCTTTCCGTATTGTTCGTACGATTCGTACGAGTCTAATGTACGGCAGCACGTGCGAGGTGAGCCCCTGGGTCTGACCAGGGCGGAAGTGGAAGGCGGCGGTTGGGGGGCGGACTTAAGGGGGGGGGGGGGG
>CM074805.1:973849-1005986 GCA_037447605.1 Zygnema circumcarinatum
GGGGGAGGGAGGGGGGGAGGGAGGGAGGCAGGAGGGGGCATGCAGGGATGGGGGATGGGAGAGCGGGGGCGCTGAATGCATCCATCCATCGGCTCGTCATTTTAATAGATGATGATTTTTTGGTCTGTCCGCTGCACAATTCTGCTCATGTGCTACTTTTCTCAAGAAAAACTGCTCTTGCTGCGATAGAAATTGTAGGAAGTGCTGAGCATTTAGGAAGCACTGTCTGTCTGCACGCTATGGTTGGAGAATAGCAGATCATTGCTGTATGGGGTTGAGTTTGAATCGTGTTGGCAAGAATTGCAACCACAATGGCCGTTTATCATACTACTGTTTTCGGATGCTCCATAATGCCCGTCTCAAGTCGGAAAAGAAAAAACTGTAAACAGGCCTTACTTCTAGAGTATGAAGCTTCCAATTTTTAATCACAGTTCCATAGCGAATTAACACTCGTGGCATCAAATGGTGCTCTGCTTGTCCTTGGAGAAACCGACCCTGCTAAAGCTATCATGACGCGTCATGATTCATGTCGGCTCTATGATGTCGAGAAGGAAACGCCGCCGAAGAATAGGGCGAGAAATCTTGATGCAAGCTGCATCCATACGCAGCTGACTAACAAGCCCTCGATTTTTTTGCCGGAGGCATGCAGTAGTCCTTAATGTCGATTCCGAGGTCTTCGTCAGTTTCAATTCCAACTTCTTCCTGGAATAGGAAATACGTTGACCAATAAGTGTAGACTAACGTGTTTCTGAGGTTATACTGACAAGTCATGCGAAACGAACACTAGTCTGCAAAATGGAAATGCTTGGGACTAAGGAATAATGCTTACAGCAAAGTCTTTCAGATTCTTCGGTACATGTTCAGACATGACACCCCAAAGGTCGTTGAAGACACGTTTTCGCTGTTGCAACAAGGAGAGTTAAACCCGAAATCAACGACATAGACATTCAACGAGTGATCTCGAATAAATGATGATGGCCTCAAGGAGGAAGGAGAACTAGCAGGCGGCCGGCCTTTCAAGAACGGAAAGACATAGAAAATTTCCATGCAAAGTAGTTGCAACTTCAGGCTTCCTTCGAAGCACAGTGGTCGTTCTAGACTCGTTTATGGATCAATATGCTCACAATAAGCGATGCAAGTACAAATTTGGATTTAAAGAACATGGCTGGACAGCAAATCAAAACCGTCTAAGTTAACATAACTTTTCCTCGAAGTTCATGACCGGTGCCAATCATCACCAAGGACGTATTCTGTACTGGTTAAAATCCCTCACCTGCTTCCACATAGCAGTTCTGCATTGGTAAGTATCTTCCACCTTTCTCCTTTCATCCTCTGTGACAAGCTGACCACCTTTGCGGAGCTCAACGAGCTTGACCTCCATACGCTCATTCTGCCCCGGAACAACCGAGTCACACTGAGTCAAAATCATCCTTTTCAGGCAAGCATGCTCACCTCACTTCGAGAGAAGCGCTGTTTAACAAAACACAATGCAACAAAACATGCCAGCGAAACTAGACCACCACACTCAATGAGTGAAAACGATTGACGAAAGAATTGAAAACCAACCGTAAATGTACTTCGTTCCAGACCATCAAAGTACAAATGCAAATAGCTGTGTGGGAAATGAAAGCTAGCATCAGCTTCTGGAAGCAGAACTTCTGACTTCCACGAGCATGCTAATGGAGGGCAAACAAAACCATCTTTCACGCGTGTACTCGCTCGACTTTCTCCTGGTGTTTTGAAGGATAATTGTTTGTACCTCTCGAGTCAGTCGCTCTATATTAATCTCAATCTGCTCTGTCGAAAGGCCCGATTCCAATCCTCGAACAACTGCAAAATTGAGAGGAGAGAGTTGCGAGCTTCACGGTCAACTCCATTTGAAGGACATGTATGGATGCAGCAAGACCCTTTTTTTAATTGTTTTCACTGTCTGCTATTGTCTTTCATAAGGAGCATCACGGAAGGGTAGTTTCATGCCTGCTTCAAGTTCGCTGCATGCTTTTTGCGCAGATGTTGCCTCCTCCTGCAGCTTGCTGTTAAGCTTATTCATAGCTTCGAGTTCCTCATTGCTAGGAATCTGGAACTGATCTTGTCTTGCAACATAGATTCTTTGCTTGCCGTAGTCCTTGAACGAAATTTCACCCTTGCTACACGCTGCATCAAGAATTTTCTGAGCTTGCGTTTTCTTAATATTGAACTTTTGCAGCGCGTCTGCTATGTTCTGGACGTTGAGGGGACGGTTTTGCTGCAAGAAATGTCAACTCACATTGCGTATGAGAATGTAATGCAAGCCATGGATGCAAGCTGACTGATCCCCTTTCATTTTAGAAAAAAAACCAAGATAAAAAAGGCCTATGGTTCTAGAGAAGATACAAATCTGCATGCTGACAATCCACATCTATGCAAGCGGGATCTCACCTCGTTTAGGAAACCGATTACTCGTTCTGAACAAGTGAGACCATAAAAGCCACGAATGATGTCAGAAGAAAAACCATGAAATTTGCTCAGTTTGAAAGCAGGTTGCTAGAAATTTCCGGACATCTGGCAAAATGCAAGTTTCCAAATAAAAAAGGGAGCTTGCCAGCTGCTGTAAATATCTGACCTTCAGCGGAGGCAGTCTTTGTTGTCATGACTGCTGAATAGCGCGGAGAATAGTCGCACACGTAAGAAAAAGGGAGAATTGTGCTGGAGTTAAGCCTTCTTGTATGTTAAAACAGAAAGAGGCAAAATTTCATTGGTTGGAGATAGGGAGGAAAGAAAATAGAATCTGACAACGATCACCAGGATCATCATGGTGGAATCTTCCGTATCCATCACTTTTTTCACCCTATTTTGGTTTCTCCCTCTGAAGCAAGCCTTACGTTAAAACGCCACATGATCCCTCGCTCATCCTGTCTTCCCATCTCTTCCTCAATCTCCCTAGCCCCCCCTCTCCCCCCGTCGTTTCTCTCCTGACATTCTTCGACTCCGCCCACCCTCGCTCTCAGCCTCTCACCCTATCCTTCTCTTTGCCCCCTTGTACATGCCCACCTGCTCCTTTCCTTTTAGCTTATCCCCCTGTATCTGTATTTCTCACTCAGCGTGGTTTGCATTAAGCCTTACCTGCTTGAGGGAGCAAACGGAAGAAAAAAAATTCAAATTTGCAAAATCTACTCCCAATATGAGTGCAAGCTGTAAAGCATCAAGCTGAAGAAGCCCCTGAAACTGTATGAGATTCAAACTTAATTTTGAAGCCGAGCGAGCCCCTTTCTTACCTGCGTCCTCTCCCGCCGAAAACGACCGCCGGACCCTTGCAACTTTACGCACAAGTTTGGACTTCAAAGTCGGTACTCCTTCTCGCCAAATTTAATAGTAGGAGCGAGATTCGAGGTACTTCTTTCAGAAAACATTCTACATCGAAGGTTTCAATTTTCACGAGGCGAGTCCCTCGAGGCGACCTCCTGTTTCCCCTCCTGTTATGAAATATGAATATGAAATTCCGAATTCTGAAATTGCGTGCTACCTGCGCTACCTGTCGTTCCGTTCCATGGCACGACATGGCATGTGCATGGCATGGCATGGCCATCGAATGTGAGGCCACCGCCGCATGGCATGTAGCCAACAAGTCGCCTTCAACGCTTGTTGGACATGGAACCACGGCCGTGGGAAATTAACGGTATTCGCTTCGACAGATCCACTGCGCCGCCCGCGATCCAGATCCACAGCTGCTAGAAAGTTGTGCGCCACGTGCCCTGACGCCGCGCCTCGACGCTGCATGCTTCACCTCACGCCACGTCGCAGCGTACGGATCAAGAGTGGATCCGCGGGCCACCCCCTGATAGTGGCTTCCGGCGCGTCCACGTGCACGCTCCTCCGTCTGTGGCTGCTGCCCTCTCTGCCTCCCTCCCTCCCTCCCTCCCTCCCCTCTACATAGGGCGCGGAGAGCGACACTTAGGGGGACCAGCTACAGAAATCCAAATACGTGTACGACGCCTCTGCAAGCTCCGGCGTCTCCTCCATCTGCTGTTTATTGTGGTTTTCTGTACTTCTAAGTAAAGTGAGCTTGCACATTTGTTTGCTGAGGAGGCGAGGCGGTTGCTCGGTGCAGGATGTCGCAGGCAGTGCTAGGTCTTCAAGCCCCTGTAGCTGAAGCTTTTGGAGCAGCAGCGCTGCATTCTGCTCAGCAGTCTCATAGCCAGATCCTTAGTAAGAGCTTCACGCGTACTTTGAAAGCGTCCAATGGCGTGCGGTTGCAAGCAGTGTCACGGTCTGCATGCCGGCTGCGGCGAGTCACATGCGCGGCAGAGGCTTCCGTAGTAGCGTCAGATAACTGGGTTCCAGTCATCCCGATCGAGGCGCTGCCGAAGGGAGAGCGAAGATTAGTGCGTCAAGATGGCCAAACGATTTTGTTGCTTTGGTATAGAAACGAAATTTATGCGATTGAGAACAATTCTCCCGCAGAAGGAGCGTATGCAGAAGGTTTTATCAATGCGAAATTGACACAGGTAACCTCTTAAGTCAAGCCACATCTGCCTGTGTGGGATGAATATTCTGCATAGATGTTTCTTAAATGCAGCAGTTGGGAAGTTGTTGGAGATGTTATGCATTGTGAATTTCCTTGTACATGCCTCCTTTGCAGGAATTACCTTGGATGGTTTTGAGAGGTTTTTAGTCCATTACTTGCCGCCGGATGAATGAATGAAAGGCGCCCTTAAGGTTTATCCTTTAAAAGTTCAACTGATGAATATGAGTCGTAGTATGAGTTCAATCCTTCCAGGATCATACATAGCTACCATCCCTGGATGTGTTTACTTGTAGATATTTCTGGCCCTTAGAGATGGCTCTCTCATGAAGCTCTAAAAAAAAATTTGGTATTCATGTCATTTTTTTAAAAGCAAAATAATTTTGGATAGGGTTGTACTCAATACGTCATTACTGGAGTAAAGAATGTTTCTGAAATTGGAGCCTGTTTAGCATGGCTTGGCTGCTACATGGAACCTGTAAATGCCCACAGTAATGAGAGGCATGAAACTGAGAGAAGAAACTGTTGTGCCTTTTCTTCAAAGTCTCCTTCCTGTGCTCACTTTCTTCTGTAAAGCTTCATTGTGATGGGCATCGAAAAAATATGTCAAACCCCATGTTTGCAATTTGTTCAAGGGAAATCCATTTTCATTTTGTGTGTGACTTGCTAGACTATCGGATCATCCTTTTTTCTTTAAGCCAACTGAGCATTCCGCATAGCATGCGGACGTTGACTTTATGGATGTCTGCTAGTTTAAATGCGCTATTTGTAATTCCAAGAGTTTCTACATTTATTCGTTGTAAGTATTGAAAGAATACACAGTTTGCTTGGGTTTGACACTGGTGTCAGATTCTGACTCAGGAGGAGCTACCCTCAACTTTGTCGTTTTGCAGGATGGCTGCATTGTTTGTCCCAGCACTGATTCAACCTACGATCTAAAGACTGGGCAAGTGAAGGAGTGGTATCCGAAGAACCCTGTCATGCGAGCTCTTACCAAGTCCCTCCGCGATATGGTCGTGTATCCTGTGAAGATTGAGGACTACCAGATTTGCGTCAACCTTCAGAGCGAAGCGACTGGCTCCACAGCTGAGCTCGTTTTTGGAGGAGACATCAGAGTGGGGCAGACTGCAACCGACGTTGCCGTTGACGAGGTATAGTCCTTCAATTTCAAAGTTGAATCGCAATATGACAAACAAACTCCCTTTCTTGTCTCTTGTTCATCTTCATTTTATCTTTTTAGAGGAGCGGGTTTAATTGAAATCCTGCTCGTCCTTCTTGAACTACCTTCAATATGGACACCTTCGGCGCAGGTAGTTCCCTGGTGAAGTTTTTATTTACAACTGCCAAATTCAGCAATTTGGCAATCATGAAAGTCAAATTTAATCTTAAAAGTCAAACTACTAGCATAAGTATGCTGCTACTTTTGCAACTGATTCTGCCAATTAGGACGTTTCAGCTCGCAGTTCTTTATCTTTGTCAGTAGCCTTTCCTCCACATTTAAATCTGCAGGTGGCCATTTTTACTTTTTGCAGGTTGCTCTACTTCATGCATGCAAAACCACAGTTTTTTGTATGGTTCCATATCGTTCCGTACGGTTCAGAACACCGCTAGTTTCTTTCAGTATGAAACGCTGTCCTTACGGGATTGCACTTGAGAATTTGAAGGAACTGAACTTTAGAAAATGTCTCATTCGGTACTCTATTCATTTTTTTAGAATTATTTTTAAGAAATGCGTCTCATTTGGTACATGTGAAGTCAAAGCAGCAGTTAATGCCTTTACTCTCCTGCTAAGCTACTCGCTCAAACTCTTCTGGAGCTCTCTGAACTGCCCCAGGATGATGGTCTACATCCCTGTTGTCTGACCCTTTCAAGTCCTGCAAGTCCTTGAATGCTATTTTGCTTAATGTGCTCTGATCATAAGATTCTACCTTCGTCTTCTTTTTGCTTCTTGTCTCATAAGGCCGACGGTTTGTACCCAAGACATGTCAATTGACATACTGGAGAAATTGTTATGTGCTGCAGGTGAGGATGATTGTTGATGAGGACGAAGGAGGCTTCGGATTTACTGCCAAGAATGAACTCGTCAATGGGCGTGCAGCCATGGTGGGCTTTGTAATGCTTTTAATTATCGAGCTTGTGACCGGAGAGGGCTTCTTGGCGACCACAGGATTCCTGAACTTCCTTTACCGCACCGCGTTGAAAGGATACCCAATCATTCCATAGAGGAGGAGGCGTGTAGATGATGATGATGATGTAGAGCTCGTCGTTTTTTGCAGCGAATTAATGAGTGGGCGGAGCGTGTGAGTTGGAGCCATTTCTAGCAAATCGCAAGTTTCTGGAAATGTCTCCTCGTTTTTGGCAAACCTCTGGCGAGTTTAGATCTGTTTGTACTTGTGTTCGATGTTGTTGTATTACTTATTGTGAAATAAAAAATTGTGTGCAGTGAATGAGAGAAACTTGCCTCTGGGTGACCCTGCCTACCTCCAGTCTTTTGATAGTATTAGAAATTAAATGAAATTCAGAGGCAAGGGGATTTGTCCATTGATCAATTCTGGTTCTCGTGAACGGCTAAGTGACAATGCAAATTCGATTGAAATATGTAAATCTGCTCGCGCGAGTATTAAGCAGCCTCTAGGTTTCAGTAACTACAAATTCCTTCTCCTTCCTTCCTTCTTGGTTCCTTCGTCCTTCCTTCTTGTTGTCGTGGGCACAATGCCACATCTCGTACTTCTTGCCCATATGTCGAATTACAAATCATGCGAATGGGGAGAAAGATCTTCGTAAAAGCTTGCCATGGCAACAGCACCAACTTCAAAAAGGAAAATGGATGTGACATTCCTTCCCTTACATCAACAAGGCTTTGACCATCCGTGCTTGCAATGCAGCTTATTTTTCGCCGTAGCTGGGTTCCTACTAAACTTGAAGCCGACTTTCATCCAAACACTCGCACTGCTACGTTTGCACGAAGCCCTACTCAACGTCACGAGTCGAATGCCAGCCCACAGTCATCTTCACATCTTTTTATGTCAAACCTTTGAAACCTTTGACGGCTTTGCGAGCTGAGAACGTATAAGTGGAATGTAAGTCACAGCGTTGCAGGTTTGCGGCTGAATGCAGCACTGCATAACATTGCCATCGCAGCACAAGGCACCTCTTGTCTGTTCGCTGTCGTTCGGAATCGTCGGAGAACATGCCCAGCGTTTGCAGCAAAGACACGGAGTAATGTATAGAAAGCAAAAAGAAATTGTATAAATGCTGGCCATCTTCCTTCTGCAGCTTCAATAGAATCTATACAGAGTCTGGCATCAAGACACATTCACTCTCACATGACGATGCTCCCTCAGCAACGCAGGCAGCACAGACGCTGCTGCAGCAACTGCCAACCCTAAAAGCAGTCAGCAAAAGCGGAACCTGATCACTGCCCTAAACGATCCTTCCGTCCGAGACCCCGCTGACGCCATCACGCACTCGGCCGCACCCTAATCCTAAACTCAACAAGTTTAACGGAATCCGCTTCATGACAGTATATGATTCGTACTGGATTAGTTTTGGCATTGAAGCTCATGGCTGCAACCTCTGGACCTTGGACGGAACAGCAAACAAACAAACAAGAAAAAGTGAAATGCTTTTGAGAGTTCACCGCTCGAAGAACAGCTAGAAAGCGAAAGTCAATCATTGCAGCCTGGGAGGAGCTTAATTGACCTTCTGCGGCCTATAACCATGTGAAAAATTGCATTGGATCTTTTTAATCTTTGATTAAGCAGGTATGAGTAGTCTTTTATTCGACGTCGTGCAAGGCGTTTTGACTGCTTTTGATACCTCAGTGTCAACTGCATGGAAAGAAGAGGATCGAAAGTGGTTCGCAGAGGACCGCAACTGGAGAGAGGAGGACTTGCAATGGCGGGAAGTGGAGTACGCTTCTTTGTTGTCAGGAAAGGATCATCGACGAAGGGGAAACAGGTCCGGCGAAGTGAATGTGCCCCCCTAAAGCACCATATTTAGCATTTTTGACAAAAACTATGTAGTGCAGTGAATTGCTGGAACAGTGAGCATCAGCATTATGTCAATCGACATCAGAGCAAAGAAAAGAAGTTTAATGAAAAAACGAAAGAGCAAGAATATTATCCTTTCGACCTGGTCGCCACTTGAATGTCTGTTCCAGGTCCAATCAGGATGTTGATGTCAATGTGTGCTTGAATGGCTGAAGTTCATGGGTTTCTTTGTAAACACTTGAGGCTTGATTTGCCTCGAAGTGGGAAATTCAGATGGCGGGCAGCAGATATCGATCAACGGAATTTAGAAAACGCTCGAACCCTTTGGTTGAGGTGAGGAAACTGTTTTATTGGTGATGTTTTCAACCCAGACGGTTTTGGAGTTTGAGTTAGGAGTAGTTGCATATGAGGAATATTGTAGATATTTTTACTTTATTCGCTGGGCGATTGAAGCTCCTTGAGAAGAATTTTCTTTTTTGACGGATGCCGTTCCGGTGTTGAATGCTGCGATCGTATCATCATGCTGCTTTCCTTCCCAGCAAAAGATTAACTGCATCAAAGTACGCCCCAGGGTAGCTAAAGAGCTTGCAGTGACAAGCATACAACAGCTGCACTTGCTGATTTTGAGATGAAAGAGTCTACTGTCTGTTCAAGATCATGCAAGGTCTGGTCTTGCCGGCTTTTCTCAATGACGTAGAGGATTGGCGCATTGTCCATGTTTGCATCCTTTGCATGCTTTCTATTGGTTCTTTGGTCAAAATGTGTATATACGATTTGACATGATAGGAGTAAATCTCACCTTGCAGTCTTCCCAAGTTAGGTAACCTAGTTTGTACCCTGTAGGATGGCCGGGCAGGCAGGTGATCCGACTCTTGGCAGTACGTGCCCTAATCTGAGAGGGATAGGGACCTGGAAAAAAAGAATTCTGTTATTCTAATATGTGACGAGACTTTCTGCTTAATTGCAGACTCATTGGCAGGTTGTTAAGTCTTATCTTACATCCTTCAAAGTGTTTGGGAGGGCCAGGTTTGTTGAAAAGAATCGGAGAGATGTCGAAGAGAAGACGGAGCTCCTGAAAGCAATCCTGAACATTGCCGCTGTATTCGCAGGTTTTTCGGTGGTGACTTTAACTCAGCTAAAGATAGAATATCCCGGTGTTCCTCTTGTGAGTGCAGTCCACTTGTTGCTTCTCGCGTTCTGTTGCTTGCTGAGAGTGAACCCAAATGGATGTAGTAGGAATAAGGTCGGCGTGATTACAAGCAATAAGAATCATATATGTGCTTCGTTGGTATCCTATTTAAATACTTTTCACTTGCACCGACTGTAGCTCGATAGCAATCTGCGCTAGTGAAGGTACAACCAATGTATTGATCAACTTATGGGTATGAAACTGATGAAAGAATGTCTGTTTCTCCTTCAGGTCTTGGTTTCTATCTATGCACTCCTAACAGCGAGCGTGGTGAGTGAGCTCCCTTTGCCCGAATTTGGAGCATAGGAGGACCGGTCAAAATCAAATGACTACGAATGGTTTGAACTGCGTAGCATGTGTGCACAATAGGAAACCCATTTACATGGTTACATTTTGGCGGTTTAAGAAACCGGACTATAATTAAAACTGATCCTGCAGGAATTTTTGGTTACTTCTCGTTTTCCCAGGAGAACGCTTGCTTGTTGGTTTCTGACTTCCAGTGGTGAACAGTAAGCGGCTGATGCTTCATCATGCTAAGCAGAACTTTAACTGCCTATTGTAGATTGGGAAGAACAACAAAGATTCTGTTGAAAAGAGAGAGAAAGGGGATGGTTGCAGGCAGGCCTGTTGAGCATAACACTCGTTACCTGTTCCTTACTCCTCGGTGCTATTCTCAAGACTGGGAAAGCGTATGTGAATGAAGTAGCAGAAGAGGAATTCATGTGGGCATGTCGATCGTTTTGTACGAACTATCAGCTTGGTGATCGGCCACCTCTGCCCCGCCGCACATTTGAGGCTTTTTGGGTCATCCGGTGAGCCATCATCTAGCATGCAAAAAAAAAAAAATGCCCATACGAGTCAAACTATACGAGATGGTCGACCTCGCGTTCATATGTTTGCTCCACCCTTGAAGTCCCGGGGTTCAGATCTGAGCACATGCACTACACTTTACGAAAAAATGTCATTCTTCTCTGCAGTGCTCGGTGCAAGTCAACCAATGGCCAGATATGATATTGGTGTATAATTCGGACCCTCTCAGTACATGTTTTAGGTCAAGAAACCCTGCACGTAATACAAGTCTCATGGAAACTAGGTTTATGACAGCAATGTGTTCAGTTCACCGGTGGGATTCGAAATAATTGGCTGAGTGTCGCATGTACTGAGTGAGGTATTCAATGGTGCGTATTCTATCGCCGTAGACTCTAAAATATACTATGGGGTTGTGGGCACAGATGTGAAACCAGCTGGCAGGTTGCCTTCATCTCCTTCCAGATTGGTAAGTGACCGAGCCATAAGCAGGTTTTGTAGGCTTTCAACTACCAGACACAAGGCCTTTCATACATAGCAAGAACTTGCAATGAATGTAGTTGACTTTGGGTTTTTGAAGGTCTGCATCCTCATGGAGTTTTTGTCTGCAAGAACAAATTGCTGAGCAAACAAACAACCAGACTGAAATGTATCTGAGTTTCGCAGTTTCTACCCAGTTTGTGAAAAAACTAAATCCTGGCATCAGGCGTATCTGTTTGGTTTATTGTTGCAGGAATTTCAGCCTTTCTTCTGAGTCTTATTCCTATCGGGTAGGCGTCAGAGCTCTTGATCCTTTGGGCCAAGAAACATAGGAAGGCTGTCATTGCAATGGACTTGGCTTTAAAGCACTGTAAGTGTGTACTCATACACAGAGTAATCAAAGAAGAGAATTGGTTTGATATTTCAAGATGCTTCGTGCCTTGAACCGAGAAGACAGTGTGACCATGTAAGAGCAGTGGCAGCTGCCGGCTACTCCAATCCAATCTCATGCATTTCTTCTCTGCTTCCTTTCAGGTGGATGGTCTTTGTAGGCAAACTAAGCACCATTGTCTGCTGGATTATCATTATTAGCTGCGCCATTCTTTTCAGGTAAGGACTCTTACTTACTAAGATAATGCTATGGCTTGACCATCATGTTTGATGCTGGGTAGGAGCAAGACCATGCAGGTTATCGTTGTTCATCCCTAAAAGAGGGTGGTGTTAGATTGCAACTGCTTATTCTTCACCCGCGATTCCAACAAAATCTAGAAAGGCGCAAATAGGCTGTATTCCATAGTATCTTCTTAAAGAGTGCAAAGTACATTGGTGTTTCTCACCAGCAATACTGTGCTCAGTTTGAACAAAACAACGAGCGATTGAGATCGTCATCTACATACTTCTACTTGCTTTGTTTTCCGCAGAGCTCTAATTCACTTCTCGAGGGGCTCCTACCTCCGAAAGCAGCCTTCAGGGGACTACTGTACGGACCTCTGGGTGCGAGGAGTGGGGCTGCCGTACGACTGGCATCGCTCCCCCGGCCAGACTGACTGCTCTGCGGCGGGTTGCTGACGTCAGCCGACGATTCAGAGGAGGATCGTTGGCGTCATCCGACCGCTCATAGAGGGGATGCTGCCGTGTGAGTACGTGCTTCAGCGGAGACCTTCTCGGCCTTCCTTCGGGTGCCATTCCTGCCGCCATCTCTTTGGGCTCTCTCTGCTCCAATGAGCATCACATAGCATCGCCGTATGAGGGCATGGCGACCACCCATCAGTCCATCACTCACCCATCGTGCTATTCGAGTCATGATAAGGGCAGCTGCTCGCATGTATGTGCGCTCCTCCTCACATTCATCATACATGATGAGGACAGGATGGTACCGTGCGCAGGGCATGGCCACTACCCGCCAAAGAAGACGTCTCATGCATGTGAGCCATGTGCTGCAGCTTCCATGCATGGCAGATAATCGCTACCCCATGTAAATATATAATTAGTGCAAGGCACTGGTTTCGCAAGTAGCCATGGATAGGGCCTCGAGGCAGAAGCTTTGGCTCCGCAAAGATGGAGATAGTATGACGGTTCCTTCCATTTCTTCTTACTTTGCATAACGTTTTGATTCTCAAGCAATATGATAAACGGATAGAACTGCTCGAGTCAAGTACTTGCTCAATATCCATTTCCTTATGGTTTTTTGCTTTGCGCATTTCTTTATTTCCCCAATGAGGGAAGAATTGCAAAAATCACAAAATAACAAAAATTGTTGGCTTGTCAGCCAGAGCTTCAATTACAATAGGAGGTTCCAGACTGGGAAAAAATGCGATGGACTTTCTACTGAGTACTTTGTTGTCGCTGGAAAGCGTGTACTAATTTCGAATTCCGAAAGCGTGAATATTTTTCTGAGTCTGAAACCCCCTAAAGTGAAGGACAATTAGGAAGCGCCCGGGTCATGGATTGCTTGAAAGGTGCCGTTTGGAGCGTCATAGAAATATCTGCAGCCAACGCATGGACCGAACAAAAAGCACAATTGAGCCAAACGAAAACATTTTCTAGGTGAGAGCTACATTGTACCGAGACCCCCTTCTTTTTCTTTTCCATTCAGAGGGTGCCATTTTTTGCTCCTTGAAACAGCGTCAGAAAGAATTCAGTGACAAGAGCATGTCCTGACAGGGCTCCTTAGACACGCCCTTGCCTTTTAGCTTCTTGCTTGCGTTGAATAATGCGTGAGAGAGAAAACGATAGAAGGCTGAAAACAAACTGGAGGGTGGTCCTTTGAGTGACTTCTGGGAGCAGTCGGGGAAACAAAGCAGGTAGAACGAAAGGTACGGTAGGGGAGGAATCGCGCTGGTAGAGACATACCTGCAGAGGTAGAGGGGAGGCCCCAACTCCTCAGGGGTACGGCCCTGTGCTAGAAGCTCTTTGCGATGGTAGACTTCTCTCGCATATACTGAGGGAGGCAAGACGAGACAAGGCCCCCAGATGGCACCGACAGGGTTATCGTCGCAGTGATTAGACTCATACACCTGCCACAAGCCCATCTCCGAAGCGAAAGATACGTCAAAGATATTTTTGACAACGGGGCCATCACCAATATTGGAAAGCATACAACCCCTATACTTCCGCCTATCTGCTTCCTTTCTCACAGTCATTTTCCTTCGTTTCGTTAACGTGTGTTACCTGTCCACATCTGTCATCTACTCAACCCTTCCCTTTTCTCCTATTCCCTCCCTTTCCTTCTCTACCTTCCACCCAAGCGTCCGAAAGAGACCATACCTCATCTTCCTGAGCATCCACAGGCTTCCCTTCCACTGGGGGCAAATCCGACCTGTAGAAGCACCAGCTCACTCTAACCAGCTTCTCACCGGTCGCCCTCTCCTCCCATAGAGCCTGCAAGAACAAGCAACATTCAATCCTAACAGCAGCTGAATGATTCTGTATATTATGCCAGGAAGAGCATGCCATCAACTGTTGCAATCATTTTGTCGGAGCAAGCAAAGAAAGGGGACACTGCTATAATGTTCAAAGCATTAACTTCCCTTCCCCCCCCCACCCCACCCTCCCTTCGCTTTCTCTTCTCTCTCTCTCTCTCTCTCTCTCTCTCTCTCTCTCTCCCTCTCCCTCGTTGCGCTGACCTGAATCCTCGCAATGTATGGTGGACTGCCGGGACTTTCGGGGCAGAAAAGTGCGCAGTCATTGACCTGCAACACCGTCTCGCCCACTTGACATGCAGAATAGTGCAAGCGGCCATTCTCTTCCTCCTGGGGAGCCCCAACCCACTCCAAATCGAGGCCTACTGGCTGCTCACTCCCGCTGGAAGGAAGGGCCTCTACCGCAGCCCCTTCCCCTACCGCAGCCTCTCCCTCTACCGCAGCCTCTCCGTCTACCGCAGCCTCTCCCTCTACCACAGCCTCTCCCTTTACCGCAGCCTCTCCTTCTACCGTGGACTCCTCCAAACGATTATGCGTTTGGGCCCCGCCAGCACCTTCCTCCTCCGCTCTCATTCTGTCTGTCAATGCTGCTCTCTCCTGCAGTTCCACATCTGCCTTCTCTTCTTCCGGAATGTGCTCGGTCGGTCTCTGCGATTCACTTCCATCCCTTCCTTCCTGGGCTGCTCTGCCCACCACTTCAAGCCCATCTAATATCACTTCCTCTCGTGCATCCACTCTACCAACCACACTACTCCCCACATCCACTCTCTCGACTCGTTCCGTCACATTCTCTGCAGGGACTTCCACCTTTACTTCAACCGCCGGGTTTTGTTCGCCATCTCCCGACCCAACTGCTTCCCCTCTTGGTCTCCCGTCCACTCCCACCTCATTCTGCGTGGTATCCATAGTTACCGGCGCTGTGTCCTTAAGCAGAACCGCCTGTTCTACATTTTCTGTCTTTTTGAGCTCTGGGGATTTTTGCACAGCAAGCGTTGTATCACTAGACGGAACGTTCTCCCTGGGAAGTGTTTCGCTTTCCTCCCCTTCATGAGGCAAAACCTTAAGGTCGGCCACATCTGAAGTCGAGCCGGCCTCCCTAACTCCTACACTGACAGTGTGGCCCACAACTCCTTTACCTGCTTTGCCTGTATTATCCAATACTGCAGTTTGCCGCTGAAGTAAGCCGCTTTCCGAACTTGCTGAAGTCCCAGTTGTGGGCTGACCCAATGCTTGACTGAGCAGCTGACTTGTGGCCTTACCTCTGTTCCCACCTCTAGAAGCATCGACGGCTGCCCTTGCAGAATCTTGAGCCGAAACTTGTCGTGAAGGAGTCGGCATCTGTGCTGCCACTCCCACGTTTCCTCCCAAACCCCCTCCTCCCCTCTGCATGTCAAATTTCGAAAGTCTTCCAGAAACTGCATAGGTTGCTCCTTCGTGCCCCCCCCGGCTACCCTCTACCAAGAAGCTGCTCATCGTTGGCTGAGTCCCCTGTCCCCCTCCTCCTACCAAATGTCTGCCAGAAGCAGGAGGAAGCGGAGCTTGGGCTCCACCATAGGCTCTATGGTTAAGCTGGTCAGCTGAATAATGAGGGCCTTGTGCTGCTCTCTGCCCTCCAGAATGAGGGTTTATCTGTGATGCAAGCAAATGAGGCATTCTTGAGGGCATGCCTACTCCAACTCCGGGCACAGAGTATTGTTGCGTGTGCCCGTATGCAACTCCTGTTTGGGAAGGCGGAGGGGAGTAAAACTGCTGCCGGGGAGCCAAAGCAGGAAATTGCGACATTTGCGAGGTGACCTGTCCATGTGCGAACACCTGCTGCCCCGGTCGAGGAACTGAGAACGGAACGGAGAGCGGTCCGGTATAAGCGTTGTGGATGGCGGGAATGGACTGGGCTCCGTGGAAGTCTCCAGGAGATGTGTACCCTCCCGGGCCAAGAGAGGCAGTAGCCACTTGCCTTGTTTTGATTGGACCGTACTTGGGTGGGCGAGCTTTTCCTCCAATCTCAGGAGGGCAGATGGGGCAATTCCAGTCGGGAGGTGGAGGGACAATGTCCTGCTTCTGGGGAGGGGTTAAGCAGCGGAGGTGGTATCCCTTTTCGCAGCTGTCACACACAAGGAGTTGAGCTGCCTCCCGTTCCATGTGCCCGCAGACCTCACACTTGACCGGGTACTCGAGTTGAAAGGGCATCAGAGGGGTCAGCCCCTTCACGCCCTTCTGCAGCAGTCAATTGAGGGAGGGAGGAGGGAGGGAGGGAGGGAGGGAGGGAGAGGCCTAAGCCCTGTTAGATCTAAGCCCACAGGCAAATAGCTCGTCAAAACGAAGTTGAAAGTGGGCACACAGAAATGACGCCACTCTCCGTCGTGGGATTGGTTAGGTTCTGACCTGAACGAGAAACATTCCGCCATAGGGTGCTTGCTGATTCTTGATGAGCTGATTCAAAAACTGCTGCTTCATATACTCCGTCTTCGCTTTCTGTGGAGGCAGGTGCAGTCTGACTACGACTTGTGCAGGCGTGAGAACTGCCAGACCTGGGCTTGTCTGCAGAGCATCCACTCACAAACGTCGAAACGTCAGTCCTTGAAGTGATGGGCCCAGTTGAACAAATGCACAACTTGTCCACTACTTTCTTCTTCGCAGCGCAAGAGCATGAAGCAGCTCGGTGCGGAGTTCGAGATGCGCAAACTAAGCTCCTTGCATTCCGTCACTGAAAAGGTTTCAGAGTCTAAGAGGAATATGTGAAAGGGGAAGTGATTAGTCACGAAGCGGCTGTATCCGGGGTGCTCATTAAACTAGAATACTGGCTCTGGTATTTAGCAGCCTTCTACCAATCCACTCGGTAGGATTATTTTCTCTGTTCCTACAAATGAAACAACTCCTCGTTATCTGTACAACCACTTAAACCCTTACGCATATTCGAGAGACGAGCAATGAGCTTTACCATTTGCTGCCGTGCATCTTGAACCTGCTCTTGAGTCCACGGGCTGGTCACTGCTATGGGCGGTCTTCCCCTTGACTTTCCAGCGATTAGTTTAGAAGATCCTGCGAATAAGATACAATTGAATGATTCCACCTGCAAAGCATTAGCATGAGTCCGATGGCCTCTTAATCCTTCAAGAGCAAACCTCGCACAACAGTTGTGATATCTAAGACTTCCAATTAAGTAGGACCTGCCAAACACTGACTTTCATCCAGGAAAACGAAGAAGAACGGGAAAATAGCTGACTTAGTAGACAAGAAACCAAATAGTGATAGTGCCAAGCTGAAGAAATATGCAACAGACACAAACACGCGTCCACTTTACATCAAACAAGCATTCGTACAGCCCGAAAGGTAGCCCTAATACCAGAAACACCGCCCGCGCGAAAAGATGATCCTCCTGCAAGAATGGCGAAGGACTCCCTGACGTCTTTCTCTGTGAGTCCCTCGGGTTCCAATTCAGAAGAGGAGGAGGGCTCGTCAGCTGCCTCTGATGTTGGTTCATCCGCTTCTGGAGGTGAATATGGAGGCTGGTATACAGTGGGCACCTGTGAGAATGCACCATCTTTAAGTCAGTCTTCGGGCCAATGGGGGTGCAAATGAAATGTACGAATCCAAGTGTTCAATCGATTGACACGTAATGCACAGCTTGAAGCTTGAATATTGTTGGTTAACCAAGCATCCTTTAGGCTTGTTCTGGCTGTATGATCCGATTTGCAAAACTGGAGAGTAGAAGTCGAATGAGCCAAAGACCAAATCGACACCATAGCTTGGTATTTATATGTGGAGTGCATGAAAGATGACTTTTCAGTCTGAAGGCATTGAATTTACTAGTAACTGCTTCAGTCACTTCCTCGCAAGGAAACATACAACGAGGCTGCTCCACAATAAGACATGGTTGAGCGAACCCGTGGAACAAATGAAGGATGCTAATTTTTTCTCAAGTTTCCATAATTGCTCCAGCTCATATTCAGCTTCTGTCCAGTATTATTTCTTAATGAATGTGCTCCTTGCAATTTAAAATGTTAAAAGGATATGCTGTCACAGATATAAAAAATTATTAGAAACTTAAAGGATAATGAATTGAACTGCTCGAACTCAAATTACAGCAGACCAGTGAACGCTCCCCGATTTTCATTTCAAACTCAAGCAAACGGTTTGTTTGTTTCATTTCAACTCCAAGATAGAAAAAATGTCGCTGGCGCACCTCCATCTGCACCTTCTTCCTTGGCCTCTCCTTCAGGCCCATGTCTTCCGCCAGCTTCCTTGCGGTCTTCTTTCCAATCAGGCGCTTTGGCGCCACCTTTCCAGCGAGCCCTGCCAGCATTGCGTACGCCTGCGACGCCAACCTGCTCTCTGTCTCCGTCGGAGGTTGGCCTCCTTGGAGCCGCCTCATACCAGCCAGCACAAGTATGGTCTCTGCTAACCGAGAAGTCACAGCTACTTGGTCCTTTAGCATGCTGGAGAGAGCATGATCCAAATGGGATGCATTCCTCTCCTTGGAGGATTTTAGGGTTTCCTCGCCCTGTACCGCACCTTCCTCCCGCTTACCCACGTCCTCCGTCCCCGCAGCTTCTGGCTCCATGGCTCCTCTTACCTCTAATCACAGCTTCCTCCTGCTACATAGCGGAGAGCTCTTGCACACGAAGGCTTCCCCCGCGAGAGCAGGCAACCAAAGGAAAGCGAGGGAATTTGAGCATAGAAAGCTCGAAACGGACGTTGTCTGACTATGGAGTCGTACATGTGTCAACAGTACTGTGGCCTGGCTATGCGACTAATTTTGAACTGTGGCAAGTTCATAGAAGATCATAGAGGAGCGTGAATAATACCCGTTCTGTTATTGTAGAACGCTGTGTGCAACGTGAATCACGTGTCGGACATAAAGTACAGTGTGGTCATACAGTACTGTCCTGTACTGTACAGTACAGTATGGCACATTGGGCTGTACGGACACTTGTGACAATTTGCATTACTGTGTCGTTCTGTGTCGGCAATAGCAACGATGTTCTACAGCGCGTGAGACAATCGCATAGAAGCGTATGAAGTACATGGAGGGCATATGTCTCGATATCACAAATCCAAAGATCACAGACTTTTCCGGAGAAGGAACTACCATAAGCAGAAAGAACATATTTTGCAATTACTTTGAGACAGCGACATGTCCCACGCTGTCCTCCAACGTTGCCATTTCTTCGAGTGATTTTGCAGTTCGAGGATGTTTCGCATGGGAGAACGATGGCTTCAAATATACAAGGCAAACCCTCGGGCTGCGGGACAGCCCAGAAGTAGGAAGATGTGGTACCCCCATAAATTACGCAAAACTTCAATGTATGCCTAACCTTAAATAATCCAGGAGAGAGGAAAAATGCCACTCGGGGGGGCCGCAAAATACCGGGTGGTCGACCAAAAGCTGAAAGACAACTACCGAAAAGCCGTCCCGCTCGCCAGCTGAGGGGTCTACTATGCCAATTTTCATCTGCAAAAATGTGAATTGAAATCCGCAAACAACAACAGTGCATAGCTCCTCTACGCTCTGAGAAGGTCGACTATTTGAAGGAGTCCGTGCAGCAACTCCGAGAGGATCAGAACCTCAACTTCGGTCGCGGGCGCACATATGTGTAAGCTTCATAGTTGATAGTGGCTCCAAATTGGGCAACTTTTGAGAAGGTGGTGATCAAGTCCACCTGAGCGCAGGCCATTTGCAAAAATATTTGGGAACCATAAGACGGAACTTCGAACAAGAGAGAGAGATAAAGAGCTGGAGATGACATGTGTGGTTGGATAAATAGCTTCCACACACGTTCATGATCAAGGAAATTAAGGGAAGGCTCTTATATCTCTCGAACAGACCACACGACCAGTAATAGAAGGCGGTGATTCCTGGTACATGCAATGAGGGAGCATGTGAACCCAGAAATAGCTTACCTGGTAATCCGTCTGTGAGACAGAATCTTTGCTCTTGTTGTACTTAACCACAAAAGGGGCCGCATCCTTGTCAGCCACCAACTTCTCTTCAATTGCAGCTTGATCGGGCCCAAGAAAAGGAGCGAGAACAGTGAGCTGTTCAGCAGGCACCAAAACAAAGAAGAAGTGAATGGAAGCAGAAAAGAAACCGCAAGGGTGGAGCAAGATGAACACTTTGATGGGGAAGGGTTGCAAAAGACGAAGAGTTCACCTGACGAGGTTTCAACCCATACTGGGCAAACTTTTCTTTCCACTCATCCACAGATGTAGAAGACCAGTCAGGGACTCTTCCTGCAGGGTCTGCCTCCGTGGCATCCGCCCGGCCAAGTTGTTTGTCGAAGAATCCCCACTGGTGTAAAGAGGGAATACCACAGAATCAGCTAATTCAGTAGTCACAATTTTCAGCTCGAATTCTTTTCCCAAGTTCTCCCAGGGCCTTAGGTTATTAAAGCTTTTTGCGTATGGCATGTGGAGGTAAGCAGGCACCTCACCTTCTACACATGGCATTATTCAAGGGAAGGGGAACGATATCAGTGGGTTGTGTAAAACAACACGGTGAGGAGAGAAAATGACAGTAATTAGACCCGAGCAAGCAATAGCGCTTGAAAGTTGAGGAGATTTGGTTCTATCACCAAGGACGTTAAAGAAGTTGCACCTGCGAGGAAGAACCAAAGACCGCGGCGAGCTGTCGGCCCTTCTTTTCATCTCCACCGGCAGTTTGAATAGCGGATTCCAGGAAAGAGCGCTTCACAGCCGCCTGAGCTGCATTTCACAACAGGATACAAATTATCTGTCTGCAAACAGTTTGCAGTTGGAGGAGAGGAATCGTTTCCCTTTCTTGGGAAAAATCACCAATTACAATAGGGGTCCAGCCTTCTTTCTAGGGACCATGTAACCAAATTCCAAAGATCCAAAAGCAGTCCAAACAATCACTACTGCGGAAACTGGATTGCACGATGTCTGACGGGTTCTGCGTTGAGTTACTCGACAACTTCTACACCACTGGTAGTAGTGTGTGATGTAAGTGGATGGACGATGGATTATGGTCTTGCTGGCAACTTCCATAAGGAGGTGTAAACGCCAAAAAAAAGAAAAGATAGAGGATATTGGCTCATTCTCTGGACAGCTCGTGCATCGCACACGAACGTGAATGTTTTACCTCACCTCCGAACTGGATGATATCCGCCCATGAGATTGGCCCTCCCTTGGTCTCAGCATCAATTTCTTCCTTCACGCTCCCAAGCAATTCCAAAGCCTTTTCAAGGCCATTGTTCTCTGGCCGTTTCAGCTCCTCACTGACATATTAAGTCCAGCTCCCCACCAAAAACAAATCCGCGGAGAAAATCATTAGATAAACACCAAAGATGGTTTAAGTAGATATCATTTACAGACTTCAAGGACAAAATACAAGCTGCGCTTCTTCAGCGAACACAATAACTCAATAAAAAACCACATAAATGCCGAGGAAGCTCATAATACATTCAGTCAGTGGTTGTCGACAGAAAGTTCAGGAGCATCCAAATAGCCATGGGCCAAGGGGTTAAGGTACTCTATTCACTTTAGAGCTTTGAAAAAAAAGCTCGGCTACAGTTAGCTACCTGAAGCGGATGGAGCCATTAGTACCTCCCGTCTTTGTCGCCTGCCATCACAAAAGTGCTCGGCAGTCAATTGCAGATTTTTCAAACCACACCAGGGAAGAGATACACATTAAATGAGTATTGGCAGCTGGCAAACAAATGTTTTTGTGAAGATTCTGGAACCTCACTTTGTCATACGTCAAAGCATCATTGAGGGCAAGTCGCAGCAGACTTGGCACCAGCTCACTGTTTGCCTGATTCCAGAAAAACCGCAGGGAAGCCAAGTTACACCTCTAAGAAAGGGAAACGGACAGCATGCAAAGCTGCACTTGGACTGTCAGTTAACCGAATTGCAAGACGAAATGTATTAAAAAAATTAAGGAGTTCGGACTCATACATTAACAGCGGTCCTGAGCTTGCTTTGAACAATTGCTGTTCCAGAAACCCAAAAAGCGATAGTAAATCTCTAAGTCGGTCTTCAAGAGTTCCTCATCGAGCTGGTTGCTGGTGAAACCATCTACCACGCTTCAACTGATATGCATAATATCCATCATGTTATCCTGAAAAACAACTTGCCTGCTTTGCTCTTTGCTCATTGCTCAAACCTGAGAGCGCACAGCTGTGCAGTAGTGACAATTGATAGAAAATAAAAAATCAACTAAAGCATAACTTCAAGTTAAAGTTCAAGATAGTAAGCGTGGGACTCACTCAAAAATTCGCCCCTTTGAATTCTTTCAACGAGATCTGCGGCATTAGCATCGTTTGCCAAAGGCACGTTGCAGAGTACACCCTGCAAATATAGAAAAGGCAGCAAGTTCCCTCTCAAATAGGAGTCACGTATCGGCCAGAAAGAGCAGATGAACTTAGGCAAGCATTCCAAGGCACCGTCATAGACACAACAGATGATTTGAACAAAGTAAACCGGTAATAAAGCACCTCGGCTGACAAAGAAAGAATTTCCTAGAATCATGCGAGCTTGGTTTACTTTCTTCAAGGAAGAAGGAAGTTCAGATTCCACAAATCCTTGTCAATCTCCCTGAATAAACTACTTCAAATTGCTGCATTGCAAAAACTGCGAGAAAAAGTAGCACGCTTGATGATAGCAAGGCTTGCACTTTGGCAAGATGACAACTGCCATCTGGTATCACAGAGCAACTCACAAGTGGAGGACAGATCATCTACCAACTTGACCAACAAGTCAACCGCCCCCCAGCTGACTCGTTTATCCAGAATAACATGCAAAAAAAAAAACAACTAGCTAACGTTGCAGTCTTACGTGGCGCGGGTGAAAAACGTCAACGGCGTACATTACAATCATATTCGCAATATTCTCCTCAAGTTTGATTATTTTCAGTTTTTAGCTACATTGTCGAGCATTTCACACAATTTGGATACGTACAAACGTGCTGGCGGCTGTCAAAGACACGATTGTTTGCCTTCGGGTACTGTTGACTGTTTGATCATCGTTGCCGTTTGCATACGAATCACTTTGACATTGAATGATTCTCTGCAACTTACAAGTAAGCATGAAATATTTGTTTAGCCATTCCATGATACAGGACCTAGACGAGGAAGATTTTTGAAATAATAAGTGGACTTCGGACTTCTAGAAACCACTCAAGCAAACTGTTTAGACTCTCTAATCAAGAAGTGGAAGGTTCTCCGCCTTTCATTCACTTGGTGTTGATAGATTGAGACAAAGGAGGCACAAGACAAGTGTCGGAGGGCGAATATATACAGAATAAATAAAGCGAATTAAAAAAGGTTAGCTCAAGCGTAATGCAATCGCCGAACGTGCTTTTTGTTTTAAACAAAACAATGAGACGGAATTTTTCAAGTGCAGAGGCACTGATTCTGAATTTATTTCTGATTAGAAAAGTTGTCTCAGAAGTACAAAAACAATTTTCAGGCCTTTCCTCTTCTAAAATTTGTCTTTAGGACACAACAGGACAGGAATGCAGGCGTCACTCCCAGAATATCCGCATATTATATGCAAGATTGCGCAAAATCATTCAATTCAAAGGAAAAAAAAAAAGCTCTGAGAAGTAAGAAACGTCTCCACCATACAATGTGATAATCTCTATCATATATAAGCACATCAAGCCCTTACTCCAAGCCTGCATACCCGGGATCGATTGAGGCTGGGGTTGCAAGATGGCTGAGAAAAGGAAGCAGGCTGTTTGCTGTGAGCCGACACAGCTGCCGAGATCCTCAAGCCCGCAAAGGAAGAAGCAATGCTCGCAGCCATGGCGCCTCCGGGCCCGTCCCGGTCCCAGTCCTGCGCGTTGCTTGCAACACTCTCTCTCCTCTTGAAGCGCAGCTGCAACGCTCGTCGCAGGCTGCCTGGCTCCAAGCAAAACTGCGCGGCGATCCGCGCGGTCCAAAATGGAAGCGCGCGGAGAATCGCGCGGGGCGGCCGTGGTGCGGGCGACGAACGAATAACCGCGCGACTGCAGGGCAGGAGCCGCAGCAGTGAACTGCGTGGTAAACCGCGCGGCTCCCAGCTGGATCTGGCTGGAGGGGTGATCTTGCGAGGCCGCACGCCATTGGAGGGCTGCGAATCTGCAGGCGCTGACGTAGCATCCGCCACGTCAGCGTTGCAATTGTGCAACGACATGAACAATAGCAATGTTGTCTAGAGAAGGAAAGGGCTTGTTGCACAGAAGGATGGTAAGGTACCATGTTGTGCTCACTAGGAGTTTGTGAATTTGGTAGCGAGCACCATGAGGACTATGTCATACAGTTTTGCTCCTGCGAGCACCATGAGGACTATGTCATACAGTTTTGTTCCTGAGAAGGCGAACATATTGGAAAGGAGTATAAGCAGGACGAACATCTTGTTGGTTCGACATTTTGACTTTGTCCGTGTGCCATTGGCTATTCTCCGTCAGCACCCCACACATTGCCGCCTTCACGGCTTCAGAATCGAGAACCACATTGCTTTTGTTACACCAATGAAAGCTTGCTTTGTTTGAGCTAGCATCCACATCACATCAGGAAAAGTGTGGCCGACCATCAACTTATTGCATTCCTACAATTGGTAGTAGAGTAAAGCTGCGTTTCCATGGTTCAACTTCATCCATTTAGTTGAATGAAGAAGTTGGAAACCGCGGCGGAGAGTTCGCAAACCTCCAAAACGACGTGTTTTCATTCAACTGTTGAACGATTTTGAACCGATGAAAACCGTTCGCACGTGTTGTGCTGAACTCATCCCATTTCTTTTGTGCTTAGGTCCTTTGCGACCAGTTCCTCGTGGTTCCCCATGCTGATTTTGTCCATGCACATTTGATGGCCTCGCCATCGTGAGACCAATGCAACTTCCTTTTCAGCCGATCGGTATATTTCCTTATATATACAATTCTCCTAACAGCGACTATCTCCCAGCTATCCAGCAGCTAAACGTATAGTCTTATTCAACGTAATGGTCATCACCGTGGAAAAAAGTACTGCGGCTCATCAAGCGCGAATTCCCCAGAAGGCATAAAAGTTTCCGCAGGCGAACTTCTTTCTGTTCTCCTACCATGACCAGGCAATGGGTTTGGACTTGTGGGCCCTTCACCGTCTGTGCTGTGGTTGGAACCAACAACAGGGCTGGGTGTGCTCATAAAACGCACTTGAGCCTGACTGGGATCACTTCCCCCCAATGGCTCCTGTCCAACATTAGAACCGCTGCCACCTTTCAATTGAGTTCTCGATTCTAAAATATCTTCCGGAACCATGTCCTTTCCTATACTTGTTCCATTACTCTCCCGAAAACTTCCTGCCTCTTGAGCGGCAACAATATCATCAAAAAAGGCAGCATCCTCCTGGGACGGAGTCTCGGATTCTGACATAGTCTGTGCAGGTGCCTGACCCCTTAGTAGGTTCTCTCCGGGAGCAATGTGCCAATCAAAAGGCAGTCCTGCAGGCGTGGCTCGAAAGGAGTTTGTTGTACTTGTAGCTGAGACGTTGTACTTATTGGTAAGATAGCTCCCCCAGGAGCACTGTGTCCATAGCCTGTGAATCGCAAGAGATAATGTCACCATCGGGCATAACACGTGGCAAAAGGACAGTCGAGTGCATGCGATGCGTGAATATTACAAAGGTGAAATTCACTCACCATATGGTGATTGAGACAATGCAAATGGCCGTAAACGATCCTGCTATTTGCGGCGAGTAATAGAACTTAATCCACCTGCTCAGCCCTCGTCCAAAGACAGTCAGCCTGAAACAGATCTTTGGCTGCTCTCCGTATCCAACCCCCTTCCTCCAAACTTTCTGCTTGTATCCATCCTCATCCCATGATTCTTGAAGTACAAACAGAAAATGGACGCTACTTGGTTCCGCTCCCTCCAAACAAGGCAACGATTAGTTATCCCAAAAGGATAGGCAGTTAAAACTGAAGTTTGGCAGAACTCCTCACCCTATAGGGATGAGCTCAAGCAGAAACGAGAACACTCCTGCGCCCTCCACAGAGCCATTCTGCAGCCCCGTGTGAAGGCCATGCAGTGGCCTTTTGCACGAAGACAATGGGATCCATGTGACAATGGAAGATTGCCCCAGTCAAGGAGCCCACCTGAAGCCTGTTCTATGTTGGATAAACGTGGACAAGTATAATAGTATGTCCACTAAGAATGGCCACGGCCTTGAGTTCAGTCACATAAATCATTCCTCTGGAGACTCTTAAACCAAGCGGCTCTCCACACATTGCGTCTTCAGGCAAGCAACATGCTCCAACTCTCATGTTTGTAAGCAAAGCCGACAGGACTCACCCCATGTGAACAGGTTGAAAGCGAGCCTCCAGTCTGCTTCACACCTGTATGTGCACACAAGCGAGAATGTGAACAGCGACCAAATTTGTACTCGCATTTCACGCAGCAAACAGCCGCCCGTGCCCTTAATGAGAGTTACAGACGTACGATTCTAATTTTCGCATCTGTCGGACCTTCGTGAAGCTGCACCTTTATTCAGGAACCAACTGAGGGAGACTGAGGGCTAATGAATATGGCCTGCACAGATTCAGAACTGAAGGGCCACTTCTCTCACCTGTAATCCCAGAAGGCTTCAAATGTCCTCCGAGGTGCAGGGGGCTTCAGCCCTATCTGGTAAGTTTCAATGAAAGCTTTGCAACGGAACATGAATTCCTCCTCTGCCTCCTCATCCACATAACTCTTCCCGTTCTTCAGGACGGAGCCGAGGATCAAAGTACAGAGTACCATCGCGATCGTGTGCAGGCATATCTGCCAAGCCTCCATGAAAGCACAAATTGCTTAGACGAGGCAGGCTCTGAAAGGAGACAAAAAACGAAGTGAAGAAATACCGCGATTGGGGAATGGGGAGGCAAGAGGAAGTGAAAGTGCGAAGAAGGAGAGATTGGGGGGAGAGAGACATAGGGGGAAAGTATTTTCAAGCTACTTACAGAGATAGCTGTGAGGACTCCAAAGCATGCCACAATCCACTGCACTGTGCGCCCCTCCCCCCCCCCCCCCCGCCATCCATTGCCTTAACCTGAGTGAGTGGACCGGTCCTTAAAGTCAGTTAGACCAACCTATAAGCTGTCCCTCAATAGCAGTGCCTTCAGAACATTCCATACTTACAATAGATTCGTTGTAAGTATGAGAGAAAAACAGGAGCAGAAGAGCAGCCGAAGTGCAGTGGCTTCTGGACAAGGAAACAAAGAGCAAGCAGACCATCGAAGGGAAAATTCACACCGTTGGGTTCTTGGTGTAATCGAAGCCAAACTGGGTGAGGGTCACAACTGCAAAGCCTGCAAACAAAGCCGATAAATTTGATATGGCCTTCAACTGCTCACTCTTTTCCTCCACATTGCGACGATTCTTTTCCACGAACCTGCAAACATCAGACGTCCCTCAGCCATCTTGAGGCCTCCAAAGAAGGAGAAAGAAGAAGGGTACGGATAACCTCAGCTGACTGATCGTATAGGGTTGAAGCACAAAGGGCCAAACCATCCTTCTAATGACCAAGCAGTAATTGTCACTAATCACTCTTCTATAGGCCTGCTTCAAAATTCACAAAAGTATTGGAACGTTTTTGGCTAACAACAAGGTCACCAAAAAGTATCCCAGCACAAAACTCATTTGGCTGCACATTTCTTCAGAAATTTTAGCCTTTAAGGACCTAAACAACTTTGCCCTTCAAGGAACTACATGTTCAATATTGAAGATGTTTGCTGAAACATGAAGGTAAAAATGTAACCATCGAGAGTGCTGTTTCCCATGACTTTGCTCAAGCTTTCCACGATGAGCACACCTTAATAGTTTGCCTCAGGAAAACATCGTCAGCCCAGCAAGCATCGAACCAAATTCATGGAACCCTTTGCTGAATTTGGGGAATCTGCCACAACATCTCGAATGTGTGAGCAGATTTGCAAAGCTGTTGTTTGTAGTGGTGTGGAATCTAAACTTCATTCGATAACTTCCTTCACTGTCGCTCTGACCTGTCCAGCACTTTATGGGCTTCGGGCGCTAAACCTTTCTTTTATTGACAAACAGCCCTGATCCAACACACCAAAAGACATACTGAAAACGGACAATTCTACGACCTATATTCTGTTCACAAACACTTTATCCTACTCATTCAGGAATACGACCTACACAAATTACAACCTACACGTTGAAATATGATGAGACTAGAAGCATAAAATAAAGGAGAGATCAGTACCTGGCCCAGAGGTATCTTGCATTGTCCACATGCCGCTGTTCCATATCTTCCTCTCGCCAACTGTTACACAATTTTCAAACGAAATGGGTGTGAAACTAATGTTAGAGGACGACATACATTGATTTTGGAGAGAATTCTCCGTTCTCCGAACAAAAAATGCCTGCATTTAATGCGTATGTCGAGTGTGACGGTGTAAACAAGCACTCCACGTCACGTGTTATGGGTGAAGATATCGTTCTATTGGCATGAGATATTTTTGCGATGTAACGACTACACACTGCAAGTGTGCATTTTTTCTGTTTAAATGAATTTCAATCCTGTTGAAAAGAAGGGCGGGTGACATGAAGGAAGCATACAACCAATCAATCTTAAGTTTCTAGATACATCCTTGAGGGGGAAACGCCCTCATGCGCAAAGGAGTTTTGGAGCACATGCCACCCCCCCCCGCGCTTACAGCTTCTCCAGCTCCCGCATTTCCTTCTCCTCCAGCAGCTGGCTCCGTTCAAACTCCCGATACACCACGTCCTCCGCCCTCCACCCTCTGTCCTCCGCCCTCCACCTCCGGTCCTCCTCCCTCCAGTGCTTCGACATGCTCGTGTCAAAGGCGGTAAGGAGAGCCTGCGCAGCGTCCATGGTGGAAGCCATGGTTGCTGCCTCAAACTTGCCTTTCCTTTAACCCTAGAATTTCTGCCTGCGCTCTTCTGCCCTAACTTATTCCTGCAAACTTTTCTTGCAGAGAATGTACCACCGTATGTGTCCCTGCTGCCTCCCCTGCCCTAACTGTAAGCCCTGGATCCCCATCCCCATGTCCATGCCCATGGCCATGGCCATGCCCATGCCCATGCCCCCATGCCCATCCATGCCGATGCCCATGCCTATGCCCGTGCCCATGCCCATGGCATCATCCAGCATCATCCAGATTCATGGGAAGTTGCCGTACATTTCCGTATGACTTAATGGCATGTCACGTGGCTTAATTCTACTGGTCATAAAAGCATCTATTTAGCAGAGTTGGCATGCGGCGCCTTCAATGGTCTAATATCCAGTTCCGCCAATCAGGATTTCCCACGTGTACACGCGTGCATGCGTGCTCGCCTGGACGGACTACGTGGAACCTTCTAATCGGAGCAAAATCATTGCCAAACGGACAAATTTACCGTACGTCATCAGATCTTGCGGGGTACGTTCCCAGAAAGTTCAAAACGTTTGTCGCTTTCCCTGTTGGAGGCGGCGCTCTGGCCTGCCGCAACCTCCCGCACGCGCTTGTGGAGGTTGGTAATGTACGTATTCTACTCACAAATTCATATTGGAAATTCCTGTAACAGTACTTCTTTCAGCTCCAAACTGTGCCGCCCTGTCGGATCCGCTCCACTTGCCCTGCGCCGCCCCGCCTCCCTCAGCCCGTTGGTGGGAGGGCGAGGGGGAGAGGGAGAGGGCGAGGGAGAGGGACGGGGGAGAGGGACGGGGGAGAGGGAGGGGGAGAAGGAGAGGGAGAGGGAGAGGGAGGCGGGTGGCCATGGCCTGCTGCGCGCAGCCCGCGTCGTGTTCGTACCTGGACAGCGTGGACGAGGAGGCGGGCTCGCTGGGCGGGGGCTGCTGCGGGGGCGAGGCGCCGCCCGGCGACGTGACGCATGCGGACGTCAGCGAGTACTACGGCAAGCACGTGCAGCAGACCAGCGATCTTCTCACGGCGGCGTGTCTGCTGGAGGTGGGGGAGGGGGCGCTGCTGCAAGGGTTGCTTTTGCACGGGCAGGAAATTGGTAGCGAAGGAGTGAAGGAACAGCAGCAGATATCGAATGTTAGTTGCAGAATCTGATTATAGAGGAGGAGAAAGACGACGATTTTTTAAGCATTTGTTGTAATTCATACGCATGGAAGGGCTGCACCAGAGGAGTTTGGCGCCTCGCGGATGATGATAACAGGGCTGAGGAAGATTAAAGATCAGCAGAAGGGTTTTTGTGGTTTGCTTGTGATTAACTAGATAACGACTTAAAAAGGAAATGGGCCGTCTCCTTCAATTCTAGGTTAAGATGACTTAGTGGCGATCATGTGAGGCTTTCGCCTTCCTATAAAGAGCCGGTGTTGTAAGTAAAAACTAGGAAACATTTGCAGTCGGTCGAAACGAAGAAACTGCTTCCGAAATTTTAAACTATTTGCATTTTGCTGCTGGTGTTTCCCTCTGTGACGTTAAATAATAACTTAATTATGATGATTTTTATGTGTGCCGGAAGGGAACGTAGAATTATGGTTGTTTTTGTTGTTTTCTTTTGGTTTGGCAAGAAGATCGGCGTATTCTGTTATCTCAAAGTCATGTCGGAAGTTTCATAATCAGTTTCTTCTCGATCATTGTTGGAAACGATAGTCGAGAGGCTTCATAATGCTCTCCTTTAAATTTTCTTTTTACCATACGCATTAAAACTATGAAGATTGAATTGCTGAAGACAGGTAACCGAGGGTAGCTCTTATGGCCCCAGAAGTTGCCCTCTTTCTTGAAAAACTTACATGTGCTAGCGAGCTTATCTTTCGCGGCTGAATTGGAGGACACAAGTCCTTGCTGTTTTTCCTCTTTCTCACAAATTATCACCATTTGGGGCGAGGGGGTGCAGGGCGAGGTAACCAAGGAGGTCCGAAAGCTTCTAAAGAATGTGCATCCTGAGATTCTGGACAAGTTTTATGGCTGCGGCTCGCCCATCGCTCCCCTGCTCGAGGTGCCATGAAAGGAGCCTTTCTCTCTAACCTTCAATTGTGCTGCTAAGAGGAAGCTGCTACTCGAAAGCTTTATCCTGCTCCTGTTCTCTTCTTTGTTCAACATTCCCCTCACTTTGAGTGCCCTTTTTTGTGGGAGCCACTTGCAGGGTGCGGTCGTATTGGATCTGGGGTGTGGCACAGGGCGGGATGTTTACACAGCTGCCCAGCTGGTCGGGCAGAATGGACGAGTTATTGGAGTAGACATGACAGGTAGGGGCAGTGCATTGCTCACAAGGAAGGGCTGCATGCAGTTTTAGCGTTAAACTGTGAGGGTTCGGGTTTTGACACGGAGAAGGGAAGGAAGCAGCTCTGATTGGAGTGGTGATGAGTGCAGACGAGCAGCTCGCAGTGGCGCGGAAACATGTGGAGTGGCATCGAGAGAAGTTTGGTTTCAAGGAGTCCAACGTTGAGTTCAGAAAAGCATTCATTGAAGACTTAAAATCAGCCAATATCCCGGATGAGTGAGAGAACATACCCCTTCCTGTCTCTCATGCCAATGTGGGGATGTAAACGAGGGGGCCTCACGTTTCCAAGGTCCCTTCGTCCTTGATAAAGTCGATTAACTCGGTCCTCAAGTGCTTAGAGAGAGAGAGAGAGAGAGAGAGAGAGAGAGAGAGAGAGAGAGAGAGAGCTTCCCGCTGACTGTGAGGCCCTGTATGAATGGCAGATCCGTGGACGTAGTAATGTCAAACTGTGTGGTGAATTTAGCCCCCGAGAAAGAGCCAGTTCTTCGTGAAGTGTACCGCGTGCTGAAGCCCGGAGGAGAGCTTTACTTTTCCGACATGTACACCGATCGTAGGGTTCCGGCACATCTGCAAAAAGATAAGGTCAGGAAGGTCGGATCTCCTTTTTAACTTTTCATGGAATATTCTATTCTTATCCTGAGATTTCGCTGAAGAATTCGGGTAATTAAATACTGAAGGCTTGCAAGAGCTCGTGGTTGGCTCAGGTTCTATTTGGAGAGTGCTTGAGTGGAGCACTTTATATCGAAGACTTTCGCCGACTCATGGCAAAAGTTGGCCTTGCAGCCTGGGGTCCTACCACAGCTCGGCAAACTGCAGTGATGAATGCTGAGATAGAAGCAAAAGTGGGCGACATCACCTTCTACAGCATCACTGTGAGGGCCATTAAGGTCCCCTTAGAGGACGCTGAGGACTCTCCAGAAGATTATAAGCAGGTAAGAGAGTCTCCTCCCACCAGAAAACAACCCTCTGTCAGTGGCCCTACATCGCAATCCATACCTCCCTACTTCTTCTTTTTAAGTGTTCCTAACGCTTCCTGCTCCTGGATACCCCCCCCCCCCCCCCCCCCCCCCCCCCCCC
>CM074805.1:1005996-1051078 GCA_037447605.1 Zygnema circumcarinatum
CCCCCCCCCCCCCCCCTCCCCCATGCAGCTGGCCACATACAAAGGGACCATTCCCGGACACCCTGACCTGTTCTCTCTCGACATGATGCGCATTTTCCCTACGGGCATTCCCACACGTGTGGACAGCACCACGGCAGCCGCCCTGCAGGTCTCCCGCTATGGAGCCGCGTTCGAAGTTTCGGAGAAGAAGGCGCACGGAGGGCCCTTTGGGCTGTGGCCGCTCCCTCTCGCGAGCAGGGCGGGGAGCGTGAAGGCGCTGGAGGGGTCCGCGCAGAAGGCGAGGGCTGGAGGGGGGTCCTGCTGCTAGGGTCATGCACACATTGGAAAAGTATTAGACTATATAGTAGCAGTTTATGGTAGGCAGGAGCAAGTAAGTAGGAGCAAAATTGCAAGGCGGGTTTGCTCATGTAGGATGATGGCATTGCTACGGCAAGGTGGGGGTATAGGAATATGTGCTTTCTTAGGATGATGGCATTGCTACGGCAAGTTGGCTCAGAGGAATGTGGTTTCTTATTTTGTTTTTGTTTCGAAGGAATAGATATATCGTTCCCGTCTGTCCACCTTGGCGTGATGTGACACAAGGTGGGATACCAGCTTGCAAATGTGTTTTTCTTCCCATGTTAAAAATTTTGAAAGTAGTACTACACTCTTTCACGGTGTTTGCCCTTCATGGCGTCCAAAAAAAACATTCCTGATCGATCTTTCCAAGGGTTTCTTTAATTGATGGGGAAAATGAGGGTCGTTATTGGTTTTAATTCTGGCATTTGAAAAGGGTCGTCCATCTCTTTAATGGGAGGCGTGAAATATCCTAAGACAAGTCCTGAAAAGAAAGCAAGCGATGTCTTTTGAAAACCCGGAACTCAGCGAAAAATGTACACGCAGGCCTCCTTCGAACGTTAGACACTCCATTCACAAAGCTGAGCGGATATCTGAGCGAGCTGCGCAAAAGCAAAACTTTGAGAAGAGCCCTCTGTATGGCCATCTACTGCTGTGCTACAGTGCGAGAGAATGCCAAAGTACGAAGGCACTCGATCCTCTACCCTCTACTGCTCCAAAACGAGCATACATCGAACAAAACTGGGAACTTCTTCTCTATGTACAAAGAAACCCGGCAGGTCAAAAGCTGCAGCTGCTAAAACTTCTACACACCGACAGCCCTACAAAAACGCAGAAGGTGCAATCCAACACGAGCTGTCTTCATCCTTCCCCACACTGCAGAGGCGCCCTGAAAGCGCCTGCTTCCAAATACCTTTCTCAGTCATCAAATTGGTATAAGGTTGGCGTCAGAGGGTCCGTTTATGACCCGACCGAAGGAGTCGAACTGGGAGCCATGGCAGGGGCAATCGAAGGTCGCATCGTTGGGGTTCCACTGAACAACGCATCCGAGGTGAGGGCAGATGGCTGCACATCCACACCATGGCATTCAGTGAGGTGCTTTCGATTTCAGCATTCAACAAAGCATATAGCATATGGCAGCTCATTTCCAGTTCATGCTTTGCACGATGACATTATCCAGCATCTGATAGGCAAAACTACCATGCATTGACGATTTCACAGAAGCACACCGGCCATTGAACCTAGAGCTCAGATGGGCTTGCCTGTATAGCGATGCAGGATTCCCCGCTCGTCACGATACGCCGCAATTTTGACTCCGGCTTGCTGGATTACCGCTCCGCACCCAGGAGCCAAGTCCTCTATGTCAACTTTGTCCGTACCAACAAATGGGACATAGTAAGCATAGCCCTGCCATCATGAAGATGACAAAGATTCAGCGACAGACATACATTCAACTTCAGCACATTCCTAGTGTGAGGTATTCTTAACAGAGACAACAAAGACAAGCTCGAGGAGGTGAAAGGCTGCAACTTCGCTGAGTGCCAACCTGCAGGTTGTTCTGTACTTCCTCAAGCTCATTTCTGATAGTTGAGAGGTTGATAGGAGGGATTCTGCTGGGATTGTAGACTTCCGTCCAGGGGTGAGTCCGCCCTAAAATCTGAGAACTGATGACGATACCCGCAATAGTGGCACCTGTCAGGACTTGGCCGCTGTCCCCTGGAAACGGAAATAATCGCACATACGGGAATTTCAGTGTTAAGGTCAGGAGTAAAGATAGTAGGGCGAGAGTGAGCCAGAAACAATAGTACTTGTCGTGTACACTATGCGAACTGTGGAGAGTATTTAGCCAGAATTTTAAAGTTCAATGGAAAAGCTCCTTAAAATCGTTTAGAGGAAGTAGCCGACTACATAAAGAGCTTCCATCCAACTGCAAAAAAACTGACCACTAAAAATAATAGGCAGCAGGCTCCGATGTTGATCAACCAAATGTAACTTGTGCCATCTCGACCGACTACAACTGGTTGAAATGGGTCAAAGACAAACATACCAGTAGCAATGTATGTGTTTGTCAAGTTTCCCGGATCTCTGCCGTAAAGTCCCAAAAAGTCGATCGGTTTGTAGGCCTGCAATTTCAAGCAATACATTCCACCACCTGAGAGAGGCACAGTGCTAATAACATTTAAGTTCCCATTTAAGTTAACATGTAGCTAAAAACACAGAGCGAAAGCAAGTTCGAGAGTGAACCTGCCCCGTCCATTGGTAGACCACTTCTTTGGCTGCGGGCCACTTCGTGCGAGCCCAATTTTCCAGCTTCAGCCATGCATTCACATAGCTATCTGGGCGGATGCCGGAGCGGTGGTTTTCACCCCCCACTAAAAGAACATCATGGTCTGATTTTTCGACCAGTCTGACACTGTGATAGGCCGACTCAGTATCCCACCATAGGGCTCCTCTGCATGGCGGTTTTCATGCAATTCAGAAGGGGGCTATGCCTGAAGGTAACAAAGAAGGTAACGTGCTTCAAAGCTCACAAGTTTACAACCACTTCAGGTGTCATGATAGGCAAGGACACTGGTTCAGGGTTCACGAAAACATGCGGCACGAATTTGTTTCGTTGGAGTTTTCACTCACTCAATGTCGCCCTTGTTCACTTTAAGCCCAATCATGTACGTCCGGTCGGGTTTCTGCCGAGCATGCACGAGCGGATTGCGATGAATTGGACAATGTGTGGCCAAAACGAGCGCATGTGCCTCCACATATCCACTTTTGGTGTACACAGTTGCACCGGACTTTTTGCGCATGGGGCTGTCTTCGTAAATTTTTCCTCCACGTTTTACGATCGCACGAGCAAGACCATTCAGATACCTATTGTTCCGAAAATCAGCAAAAGCTGCTGTAATCAGTTGTTTGCTGAGCTTGTCGAGACAATAGATATAGAGTCTACTTTTTGAACGACTTTGTCTCCAAGAAAAGAGCAAGCACCTTCAAGTTTATTCAGTCAAAAAGCTCAGCGTTTGAAGCTTCATCCAAAGAATGATTCATACTTCAATATGTGCCTCAGAGTATATAGCGCTGGGTTTGCTTATTTACCAGAGGATAGTTATTGAATTGTGGCTGCTGCGATCCTTGCACGACATTGAAAGTATAAAACTCAAAAAGGAGATCAGAAAAGTAATTCGGGAATAAAACTCACATGAGAGGGTGAAGCTCTGCAGCATTAGCCCATTGAATGGCTTTGCGGATGCCTTTCGCGAGTGGCTTCTCTCCAAACTCAAGAAGGCGAGTATCAGTGAATCCCAGCCGCCTGCTTGCTTCATATTCCTACTCAGAACAACACAATGGCATCGTGGTACAAAAAAAAGTGCAGTTTCAGCATAGACAGTCGCACCAACTAAAAGCTTTATGTGTAATCCGAGTAAATTAGAACGTCTAGACAGAGAATCATGATCAGTTGGACGAAGGAAATAACCTTGATAAGCTTCGTGAGGGTAATATCTCTCTCATCGCTTGCAAATAGGTACCCGTCCAGTCGCTTGAAGTTGCAGTCGATTCCTTCTTCTTTTATTACATTTTCAACCCAGTCAATAGCCCCGCGATGGCTTTCCGCGACTAAAATGGCTTTCTCTGTTCCGAAAGCCTTTTCCACAACGTGGTAGTAGTCATCATTCCATGGCATGAGATGCCCAGTCGTTTTTCCTGATTGTCCATGTCCTGCAGCGAATAGAAGATCAATATTAGATTGGAAATAGTAAAGGACAGCTTATACATCGCGTGCACAGTTGCTGAATACTACTGGTGACGACTACAACCTCGAGTGCGGTTGCAATCTTGAGCAGACCAAAGTACCTTTGCGTACCTATACACTTTGCCTCCAAAACAACCACTGATTTGCCCGCCTTCACAAGGTGATACGCAACGCTGAGTCCCGCGATTCCGCCTCCTACCACCACTACATCTGCTGAGATGTTGTACTCCAACTTTGGATACTTTATCGTTTGTTCGTGTTGGTCCCATACATTGCGACGAAGCCCAGGTGTCTTGTTCTCCTCCTGCAGCTTCATCTCAGCGTCATGAAGGTCTTTGGACAAGGTTAACTTGGCCATATCAAGATCTGTGAATTTTCACTGAGGCTGCATTAAAAAAAACGAAGCAGTGAAGAGCTCAGTAAGAACCTCACTAAGCAGACTGTATAGCATTCTAGAGGTCAGGAATCAGAGGAGTTTAGGCAAACACTCCGTCTGTAAATGGAAAGGGACCGGTTTCCTTTCTCAGGCATGCTTTGCACTCCGTGTTTTTCGTGTTAGAAACTGCTTAAGCATCATTTATGCGACTTCATGAAATTCACCGTTGATCGACGTTACGTAAAGCACGCTGCGCTCCATAAGCAAAGAGAGTTTAGGGCGTTTAGGGAGTTTAGCTTCTTACTTTTATCTCCCTTGCCTGCGGCAAAGCCGTCAATCTCTCAAAAAAACCAACTACCTGCGAAATTCCATCCACCAAACAGCTGTTCCCTCACGCCTGCCTATGCAGTTCCACCCAGCTTCAACTTTCCTGTTACCTCGCCGCTGAAGAGTCCATCCTCTTCATCCTATCGATCTCCAACGTCGAATTCCGAGCAGTCAGACATGGCAGCAGACAGATGGCAGACACAGATGGCAATAATATGCCTGCCGGCATGCAGCCCTGCCATGCAGAATGCCACGTCGCCCTGCTCTCCAAGTAAAAATTCGCCGCTCCCGCTCTAAGCATTCAGCAATTTCAGCAGCAGAGCCAAAATTGCTATTCTTTCTCCCCTCTAATCTCAAACATCCGAGCGCGACGCTGTCCCATGGCAGCACTGCGCTGCTCCAGCATTGGATCATTGAAGGGGGGCTCGTGCAGCCTGTCGACCGTGCGCTTGCTTTCTGGGAAGGAAGGATGCGCATAAGCAGAATGAGGGCGAGGCTTCACTTGCTGAGAAAAAACGACTCTTACAAATTGCTGGCCGCATCGTGGGTGCGCTTGGAATGCTCATCGAACAACTTTCAAGTTTCCAATTGCGTGTGGACACACTCTGTGGTAACTTTGTTATTAGACGCATTCGTGGTAGGCATGGCATATGCTTGAAAAAAAGAAGAAATAGAGAGAAAAAAGTAAGGAAAAAAGAAAGAAAGAAAGAAGAAAGACGAAAGAAAGGCATGGCATGGCATGCTTGAAGGGCTGTCTCCTACTTGTGAATTATTCAGTCAGGCAGTTTGGTTCTAATCTCTGAGCTACCAAAACATGCTGTTCCATTGGGACCCTCTGAGAGTTGTCAAAATTTGGAGCTGAACAAGAGCATGACTCGTTCCTACCACGAGAACCTGCTTTGGCATTTCCATAGCAGTTTCAAACTATACTTCGTGAACAAATTTTCACATTGTGAACAGGCTTTCAGTGAAAAATCCGATGCTTTTGTTCTCGGTTTTTCCCGAGGCCCTTCGCAACTGCTTCAAGAGCCGTGTTGTTGTTGTTGGGTCTAGAAGCAAAGTTTAAGCTCAGAGCTTTTCCTTTCGTCCTTAGGTCCTATGTGACCGGTTCCTCGTGGTTCTCGATCTTGCTTATGTCCATGTCCTACCAGCGTCAACTGCCCCACGACCAGCACACTGCTGCTGCCAGACAAAATTCTCAATCCAGGCTTATCTGTACAACACCACTTTCCTCACCCACTCAGCCGTCGTCTACTTTTCTATGTCTGTACACACACCCAAATGCTCAAACACCTGAAAGTTGCAGCCACCCCTTGCCATATTCTTGAACTCTGCAGAGTTCCTTTGGCTTTTTGATTCCCAAACTCCTCTGCCTTGCTCTCCAACATCAATCAAGAGCTCAACAAAACGCTCATGTCAACCCAAACTCCATGAAGACTGCCTTTGTTTCCCACCCCCCCCTTGTCCTTCATCACTCCCTTCCCCAAAGCAGGCACCCCTGTCATCCAGGCAGCGTGCTTTTCCCCCTCCCCTGCGCTGCCCCTCCCGTCACATGGGCTGCAGGCTCGCCTTGGCGGGCCCGTTGATGAGCCGACCGAAGGAGTCGAAGTTCGAGCCATGGCAGGGGCAGTCGAAGGTCGCGTCGTTAGGGTTCCACTGCACCACACACTTCATGTGCGGGCAAGTCGCTGCACGCACAAAGCGAGACATGCAAGGGCCGGCGGTTTTAAAACATGTTCTATTCAATGTCACATTGGCTTCCACGCTCAAGCACCCGGAGATACATCTCAGCAGCAGCCAAGCAATGAGTAAGCTGCAGGAAGGAAGTAAGTCTCTGATTCCAAACGGGGCTTTCAACGAATCATCATTTGAATGGCAGCACCGTTTCTCAATCATCCATACAGAGTTACAGCTCATGAACAGACGAAGGAAAAAAATTGGGAGGAAAGTCGGAAACAGCCTTGCCTGTATAACGGTGGACTTTCCCTTCTGTATCGCGATATACCGCGATTTTGTGCAGGCCCTCTTGGAGCACGGCCCCGCAGCCGGGCCGCAGGTCTTCTATGTCGACGCTGTCACTTCCAATGAACGGAATGTGGTAGGCAAAACCCTAACACACATGGACATGGAGAAGATACGCACAAGCTGGGGCTCAAGAACATAGTCAGGACCTCATAAAACATCATGACCAAATAGACATAGCTAAGCATGGGGCTTCTCCAGTCTGGAAACTGAAAACGAGGCATAAAAAAAAACACCTGGAAACCCTTCAAACAGTTACTTTTCGATTGTAGCGATGAGTTGTAGAGAAACAGGTGTCAGACAGTTGTGAGGAATTAGTGTATTCCAGCATCTTCATCCCTCCTGCCTCCCTCCCCCACCTGCATTGTCTTCTTCGCTTCCTCCAGCTCCTGCTTCAGCGAAGTAATGGAGGCAGGAGGTAGGCGGCTCGGGCTGTATATGTCTGTCCACGGATGGGGCTGCCCCAAAATCTGTGAACTTATCACAATTCCGGCAATGGTGCCCCCAGTCATGCCTTCGCCACTGTCCCCTGCATTCGGCCCACAAGCGAAACAGGTTAGGGTTCAGCACAGGAAAGTGGAAACAGTGAAGTGGAGAGCTTTGTTTTGTCAGCATATGACAACCAACCCCGGGATTCGGTCATCCGGAACCCCATGCATTATTTCACATCTTTTCTTGTCAGATTCATTGTCAAGTATGAAAATTTGGAAATCATGGAAACCACTACCATACGTGCTGATATTTGACAACACAATGCTGAGCCCCACTCACCGGTGGCTACATAGACGTTCAAGTTGTTTGCCGGATCTCTGCCATACAGTCCCAAAAAATCGATGGGCTCGTACACCTGCCATCATCCCCAAAGAAGATATACTCAAACATAATTCACCACTTCCCTCAGGTAATCCTCTTTCCCTAGACTCTCACTTCCCCCTCTATCTTGCCTACCCCTACCCTTCTTCCTCTTAAACATGGGCCCTAAAACATGGGCCCAAAACAGAACCATAACCGAGAGAGGAAAGGCCCTACTTGGCCAGACCACTTGTAGAGTACTTCTTTGGCGGCCGGCCACCTGGCCCTCGCCCATTCGTCCAAAGCGGCCCACGTGTCATAGTATTGGCTGGGCCGCATTCCGGCTGGGTGGTCCTCGCCGCCGATTAGGAGCACATCCCACTCTTCCTTCTCCTCCAGTCGGACGTAGTGGTAGGGCTCTGCCGTGTCCCACCATGTGGCCCTCCTGTCAAGGTGGAGGAGGGAGTACAGAACACACCATTACTTAACAAGGAAAGGATAACATCTTTCCCCAATTAGCTGCGCTTAAGAGAAAGAGAGAGAGAGAGAGAGAGAGAGAGAGAGAGAGAGAGAGAGAGAGAGCGAGAGAAAGAGAAAGAGAGAGAAAGAAAGAGAGAGAGAGAGAGAGAGAGAGAGAGAGAGAGAGAGAGAGAGAGAGAGAGAGAGAGAGAGCAGCCAGACCATATGAAAGGGGAGAGTTTTGTGTCATCTAACTCACTTGATGTCGCCCTTGTTGACTTTGAGGCCGACCACATAAGTGCGAACCGGCTTCTGGCGAGCATGCACGAGCAGGTTGTGGGTGATCGGGGAGTTGGTGGCCAGAACGAGGGCCTCCGCCTCCACTTTTCCCTTGGACCCCACTGTCCGTACAGAAGTCCGCTCCTGCTCAAAGACCGGACTCTCCTCAAATATCTTCCCTCCCCGGCTTACTATCGCAGCAGCAAGGCCATTCAGATACCTGCGCTCAGCAGAGAGAGAGAGAGAGAGAGAGAGAGAGAGAGAGAGAGAGAGAGAGAGAGAGAGAGAGAGAGAGAGAGAGAGAGAGAGAGAGAGAGAGAGAGTAGTAGCATGAGACGGAATCGAAATTTGACCAAAAAATACAAAAAATATTAACACGAGCGTAAAAAAAGGGTGTAAGTTTGGCCGAGAGTTACTCTCAATATAAAAAGTTCGGTCCCTTTTGACAACATTATGCATCAGTATTACAACGTGTAAAGGCTCAGAGCCGCGAGTTCACATGAGTGGGTGAAACTCTCCACTATCAGGCCACTTGACAGCCGTACGAACGCTGCCAAAAGAGGGGTCTCCTTTAAGGTCGTCATAGTATATATTCGCGAAACCCATCCGTCTGCTGGCCTCGTACTCCTATAAAAAGACGAATGGGCCGATGTCAAAACGTGCAAAATTGAACAAGCTGTGATAAAGAATGGCTGCCGGTTTCTCCACCCCCGGAGTGAGGCCGCTGAAATAGTCTAGAAAAGAAAAATTGCTGGACATTAAGTTCACAGCTTCGGAATGTGGTTTTCAAAACCATTTCCACCAGAAACCGGAAGCCTGAAGAAAGGAAAGTGGGAGCAAGCTTTCAAAAACTGACCAGGCGGAGTTTTTGCAGAGTCTTTTCGTCATCGTTGTGGGGAAACAGATACCCATCCAGCCGCTTGAATTTGCAATCGATTCCCTCTTCTTTTACCACATTTTCAATCCAATCGATAGCCCCCCGGTGGCTTTCTGCGACCAAGCGAGACTTTTCTTCTCCGAAAGCTTCCTCAAGCACGTGGTAGTAGTCGTCATTCCACGGCATAAGGTGAGCTGTGGTCCTGCCTGTCTGACCATACCCTGCTCAAACAGCAACCCGTACAGCATAGGTCTAAGAGTATTGACTCAAGTTTAATACAAACGTTATGCTATACCAAGAGCATGAGTCTGCTCTACTTGATCAAATCATGAATCATTCATTAAAATCCCCATAAGCATGGAAAGACATAACTCACCTATACACTTTGCCTCAAGAACTACCACGGACTTCCCTGCCTTCAGCAGGCTGTAGGCGATACTCAGTCCTGCAATTCCTCCTCCTACAACCACCACGTCCGTCTTAATAGTCCCTTCCAGGGACGGATATTGTGGTTTCAAGTCTTGTTGGTTCCACACAGTGGGCCGGAGTCCCGGGAGCTTCTCCGTCTGCTGCAGCTGCACTTCAGCAGTTGTTGTCGCCATGGCACGCATTCCCTTTCCTTTGCGCAGAGGTTCAAGAGCCTTGCGAAGGTAGTTTCGAGACGCACTCCAGCACATCTGCACAAAGAAAGGGGACACCGATTGGCAGATGCGATAAAGATACAAAGAAAAAAGAGAAGAAAAGGAAACACCACGCTCACTCAAGGTACTAAATCGAGAACGTGCTTACAATCCTGGGAGTCTAGATACCTCTTCATGCGTTCAGAATGGTGTATCCAAACAAATCTTTTGGCCAGCAGACAAGCCTAAATCCTCGATCTCTGGGAGGATGTTTATGAATTGGGAGGTGCTTACTGGTTTCTTCACAACTCACACACTTTGCTTTCGCATAGACCATAACACCGCTTGCAGTAAGCCCTTCCCCATTTCCCGATTGTTCGTTTGTAAACTGCACACTTACATGCTCGCGCACTCTTTCTTTCGAAACGCCGATTGCTTGCACTGCCAACTCAGTACCGAAAGGCTGCAATCTAGCGTGTCTCGACTTGGTCTTCGTGGAAAATGCAATTCCAGTCAGCGGAGAATACTCTTTGGACGATGTACCCCTCCACACTTTCTCCCAACATATCAGCTGGCTTTCCCCGAACAAGGGGCGTCTTGCGCCGCAGAAACTGTCTACCGCCAGGAGTGATAGACCATACATTGCACTCGGCCTTTCTCCGCGTCCAAGACAGCCCCTGCAAGCAGCAGAAGGACGCTGCAGCCAGCAAGGCCCGACGGCGCCCTTCTGCGGTAGTCCCGGCGTGCCGGCACGGGCATGCAAGGCCATGCAATTAGCCACCGGCTTGTGCGACTTCTGGGGGGCTTCGGGAACCTTTTTGCCTCGGCTTTTGGCCACGCCGGAGTTGGGGGGGACCCTCTAGGACGAGCCTGTTTGCACCACATGAAACATGGGATTGGAATGGGTCTCACGATGGCGATGCCATGAGAACAAGTACATGGACAAAAGCAACACGGAGAACCACGAGGACCCGCTCATAAAGACCTAAAAACGAAAGGACAAAGCTTTTTTCTTTTGTGCTTAGTTCCTTCGCGACCAGTTCCTCGTGCTTCCTTCCCCATGCTGATTTTGTCCATGTACATTTGATGGCATCATCGCCATCGTGAGATCAATGCCACTTCCCTCCCTGAAGGACAAAGCTATGAGATGAAATCTACCTCTATGTTAGAAAATTTGTCGTACTTTATCCCCCAACATGTTGGCAATGGCTCCAAATGGCTCTAGGGCGCCCATTCAAGCCCATCGAGAAACCCGCATTGTTGCCATCAACATCAACATCAACAACTCTGTGTTTGGCCAAACCTGCCGCTCGCTCAGTTCTCAGTTTCCAACATGGAACATGTTACCTCCTCCGCTTGCCACGTGGCGCAACCACCGCGCGGCACCGACCCCAGAGTCCGGAAACGTTCCGCATGTGTGCCACGTGGCACTTCGTTCCAGAAAAAAGCGCTATCAAACGGCAGCCACGTAGACAAGGGCGTCCACGTGGCACTCTGCATGGCAGGTTACGTCTCAGTCCTTGCGGACATGGCTTCCAAGTGTCAGCGACCTGCCCAACAACGTTGCCTTCAAGCCCTGGGGACGAAGGAGGTCATCCTTTGGCAGGATTTAAAAATTTGAAGGCTTTCAGGCTGGAAGAGGAAACGCAGGGATTTTGCATTTGCAGGGGTCAGAGGATTGACAGAATTTTTGGAGTTCCAGGAACGGGAGAGAGGAGGACGAGGAGGAGGTGAAAGCGGTCGGAAAATGGCGGCATTAGGCGTTGCAGGGTGTTCGACTTCTTGCACTGCGAGATTGACGAGATTAGGTCGTGTGGAAGGGCCTGAGAGTCTGCTGAAGAGCGGCTGGCTGAGCAATGCTTGCGGTGAATGGAGGCTGAGACCGAAAATAAAGGCACAAGTGAGTGGAGGAGATTCTGGTTTGGCGGTTCTCGGGAGTGTGGATGTATGCTTAGCTGAATGGCACTGCTTCCCTGTTTGCTGGATTAGATTCACGCTCTGAATGTTTCAGACAAAGTGTGATGACAATGGTTTCGATCGGCCAATGCCGCTTTGTTGCAATGACTGGGAGGGAAGCCAACAAGTTAAACTGCAGATGCCAACACCTGGTCTTATTGTCCAATCAGTAGAGGCTTCTCTGAAACAAAGTTCTTTACGTGCGTTCCTGATCTAGGCAGGCAATTTGTCATGAAATGATTGAAGTACAAGTCTTTCTTTGTATTATATAGGATTTCCGACGAGGCAGTGTGACTTAATACATTCACAAACTGTAGAACTGGCAGAATTGTTTGACTTTTTATTCTATCATACGGACGGAAACGTCACGGAAAAATCATTGATATTGAGGGCAATGCTATGTGATAAGCACTTTTTCTGGGGGTGTTATTAGTGCACGATTAAGAACTAAATTGCGAAGCAATGTTTTCACAAATACTGTCGGTTGAGTAACCAGGCGCTTTGATGAGCCGTGACTGAAAAACTGTGTCTTGACCTCTTTTTAGGTCCGCTTAAGCCGAATCTCAGCCTCGTCTCAAAAGGCTGATACGCATGAGAACGTCCAAGATAAAGCTCAATCTGGGCCAGCCGGCAGTAACGGCAAGTCCGCAGCAAAGAGCAATGGCAAATCGAATGGAAACGGACAGATGCCTTCAGGCAGGCCAGTGCAGAAATTGACAGGCGGAAGTTTGGAGGAGGCTGTGCCCGGGCTGAGGAGGACTGTGTGGGACCAACAGGACCTGCGCCCAACTTATCCGACACTCAATAAAAATTTACGTGCTGATGTGGTTGTAGTAGGCGCGGGCATTGCTGGGCTAAGTGTAGCGTACAATCTTGTCAAAGCCGGGAAAAAGGTTGTCGTCCTCGAAGCGAAATGCATTGGTAAGGGCTTTTATCCACAACCTTGGCTTGCCTTTATCATCATATATCAGCATCAGCACAAGGAAAACTGTGTGTAATTTCTTTGGCGTCGAAAAGGAAATTATGTTCCAGCGAGTGATGTATTGTTCCCCTGTGGGGCTGATCGTGGCAGGAAGCGGACAGACAGGAAAGACTACAGCTCACCTTATGCCCTGGAACGATGACTACTACATGATGCTTGAGCAGCTCTTTGGGCTGAAAAACGCAGCTCTTGTAGGAGACAGCCATCGAAAGGCCATTGATTGGGTGGAGAATATCGTAAAGGAGGAGGAGATTGACTGTGAATTTTCCAGAGTTGACGGTTACCTGTTTCCGCATGACGATGCCAATTCAACATATGAAATGCTATTTTCCGTAAGTACTCCAACTTCTAACCTCCGGCTTACTCCGTTGACCTAGTGAGCTGGCTTGAAGGCGCTTTATTACCACGCAGATGATCCGGAGATCTTAAACTATCAGAACTGACAAGCTCCATCCTTTCATGTTTTGCGGATGGTACAGGAGTATGACGCGGCGAAACGAGCAGGATTTGACACTATTTCCATCATCGATGGCGGTGGAGATCCTTCGCTTGGTTCAATGCGTACAGCCATCAAGTGGCCTATGGCAGCCGATTTTCATCCGCTGAAGTACGTTATGCAAAGACGTAAATCTCCTAAAATACGTTCCCCTGCTGCTAAAGAAAGGCTGCCCATAGTTTATGATTCCACGATTCATTCCTTTACCTCCTTTTCCTTTAGTTTCTACAATCGCAAGTACCTTCGAATGCTTTAACAGCACCAATTTTATCTGTTGCAGATACATTTCCGGGCTTGCAGCGGCAATCGAGAAAATGGGTGGTCAAATATTCGAGCAGAGTCGAGTGATGAACCAGGAAGGGACGAAAGTCTCTACAACCGACAGGTTTTCAGTGTCTGCGGATGCAGTTGTCCTGGCAACGAATTCCCCAATTAATCACAACCTTGCGGTTCACGCTCGCCAGCCAGCGGATCGGAGCTATGTCATTGGTTTGAAGGTGAAGAAAGGCGATATAAAGTGAGTCCCCTCGCTTCCTTCTGGGTCAAACCAACTGAATTTCTGACGAGATAAACTTGGTCGACTCGCATAGACCCAAACAATCCAATTCAATTCAGCCCTTCCAAGACCAGATTGTCAGGCTTTGAGATCTTGGCTTTTTGACTAACCTTAGCTAAGCCTTTATCGGAACTGAAAAATGCATTCTGTGTAACTGCAGAAAAGCACAGTGGTGGGATACATTTTCTCCTTATCACTATGTGCGCCTGGAGGAAAAAGAAGGTTTTGACGTACTGGTGGTGGGAGGCATGGATCATCCTGTCGGCATTCCAAGCACCCAGGACTATCCAGCTGCTTATGAGGACCTTGAAAAATGGGCCAAAAAGCGGTGGCCAGCTGCGGGGGAAATCATTTATAAGTGGACTGGCATGGTCAGTGAGAGGCTATAATGGCAAGCAAACTGCGATAATCTGGTAGATTTGCAGCGCTGCCTTCACCGAACTCGACATGATTCTAATAATTATTTTGCTGCCAAAATCGTATGATGTGCAGGTGTACAAGCCAGTAGACCTTCTGGGCCTCTACCACCACGACCCTCTCAATTTCGGCACGAACACATACATCGCCACTGGTAAGGTCACTTCGTTGTGACGATGTTTGCATACAACGAACAAAGCAACCTATTTGAAGAGCTCGTCAGTTTGAGCTTCTGCGTGTTTCATACACCTGAACGAAACACTCTACCTATATTGCTTTTGGGTAGTAGCCGAGCCCGAGTCAGGGTAGTAAATAAGGGCAACAGGCCTACCCTTTTAAGAGGTGATACTGAATATGTCAATTGTACACCGTGCAGGCGACAGTGGGCAGGGCATGACAGGCGGCACAATCGCAGGATTAGTCCTTTCCGATCTGCTTACAAGCCGGCAAAACCCGTGGAGCAACCTTTACAACGCCAGCCGTCCTCCTCCACCTCACCCTTCTGTTCTTCAGAGCGTTGCCACTGCTACGGCTCACACTGTGCAGGTACAAATCGTACAAATTCTTAGTTGAGCTTCACTCGCCATGCGCTTGCTAGGCTCTTTTATATAATGTTGAGGAATGTCGCAATACGTCCGTGTCGAAAATGACTTGATTCAATTTTGGGGTTGGCCTTTGCCGAACGTCGGATGAGAAGATAGGGCATTGCTTTCGATGGTTTACTTTCTAATTTACATGACATTTTTGTAAATTTCCAATACAACCGTATGAAGCCTGAAGTTTTATTCATTTGGAATGCCCTGGGCTTATGTATGTGCAGGGCTATGCCAAGACGATTCCTGGATATGGTAACGACTTCGTTTCTATCAACAGGATGAGCCCCGGAAGCGGAGCAGTCATCAACCAAAGGCTGGACAAGATAGCCGTGTATAAGGATGAATATGGTGTCACGACCAAATTCTCAGGTCTGCCGCTTTTTCCCTTTTGCAAAGCGCCTGATTATTTTCAGAATCGCTGAATGCAGTTCAGCCTTGTTGGAATGACCTGATCCTCAGAATCATTTAGCGTAGGAGTCAGAAACGATGTCGTCTGAATGCTTCACTGCCAACTTGTGCCTCTTGCAGCAATCTGCCCTCATCTCAAATGCGCAGTCAGTTGGAACCCGAAGGATTCCACATTCGACTGTCCCTGCCACGGCTCGCAATTCGACACAAAGGGACGCTGCATTCAGGGACCGGCCAAGGCGAATCTGCCTATTGTGCCATGAACAGAGAGCCAAGCAGCTACGAATGTGCAGATGTCCTTCAATTTTCACAGAGGAATGAAGATGGAATGAAGATTTTATCCTATGTAGAGAGCAACAACCGGCAAACTTGTACAGGAAAATACAGACTGTGATTTGATGACATTTCTCTTTATGGCCACCCATCTGTACCGTTTTCATTTTTTCGGAGAGCTGAGGGTGTTGGGGCTTGTGTTCTCAAGAGACTCGTTATTGTACAGCGAGGGAAATTCACTTTCTTTTTGCGCCACATCCTTACTGAATCTCGTGATTTTGCACTTTCGTACGCCATGCATGAACGCAATGCGCACCTGTACAGAGCGCGTCAGAGAGAGTGGAGGCAGATAGAGTGAGGTCCTGACATGAGGGAGGGAGGGAGGGAGGGGAAGAGGAATGGGGAACAGCGGACCTTGAGGAGTAGGAGAAGAGATTCACTATAGCGAGTGTATGCAAATCGCAGATTTTCTTTCACTTTCACAAGCAATCTTGCTCGATGGTGAGTGTGGCGGGAGAGGGAGAGGGAGGGTGAATGGCAACTAGCGGCAAAAATGTTTCAGTCGTAGGCCGTTCACCGTTTGTGCAAGAAACTGGAACCTTTCCTTCGCGTTACAGTCCGAAACCGGACGTTAGAGCGAGTACATCACCACTCCTCCTGGAGGTCAGGCCTCCCATCACTTTTGGCGAATGAGATTCGAAGACAGAGGTTTGACGAGTGCATGCGGCTGCCGAAAAAGCTTCTCCAACCTCAGTGTCCGCTGGACCGCGAAAAGTTAGTTCCCAGAAACTTTTCACATACGATTTTTGCAGAAAAGAAATGATAAAGCTTACTCAAAGACCATTAGTTTTTTGGTCACGTTTAAAGGCTTAATGTGCAAGCAGACCAGATGTTCCTATTGGGACGAGGGAGCATTTGGATGTTATTGTTGCGACGCAAGCGCATTTGTGAAGGCACATGCGCCCTATCTCTTCACTGCTTTTCAAAGCGCGTAACACAGTGCTTGCTGCAGATGCAAGTGGACCTTTCTCGAAATTTGTAAATTCAAAGCAGTGGCGGATCTTGCAGGCTTGCAGATGTCGCTGTGTTTGGGCGTGTCGACAGATAGGACAACCTGCCTAAAAACTCGACACGTGGCAAGTCCGCCCTGCCAGGTGGCCAGTGCAGGAGGACCTCCATACGGCCTGGATTGGTGCTGACGGGGCAAGTTTCGACGGCTGGATTTCCCCTTCATTAGGGCGTGTCAGACTTAACGAAATCTTACAAACAAAAAAGTTTTGTAAGTACTCCGCCGCACCAGGATTGCGATGTCACCGAAGTACTCGTTCTGGTCTCAAACTTACGAACAATTTTTAAGTCTGACACCCCCTATTAGGGGGTGTCAGACTTAACAAAATCTTACGAAAAGCGTTACGAAAAAAAAGGTTACGAAAGTACTCCGCCGCAGGAGGATCGCGATTATACTGGAGTACTCGTTCTGATGTTAAACTTACGAACACGCGTACTGAAATTTTTTAAGTCTGACACCCCCTATTGAAACTGCTGTCCGTCGCAGATTTTAAGCATAACCGGAGCTTGGAAATCGCAGAAGGGCTGATTCTTCACGAATCCGTTTCACAAGAGGCTTTCAAAATAAGACAGAGCCCTCTGTTGAAAGAGTCGCTTATAAAGTGAGGAGTCAGGTTGTAAGTAGGCTGAAGTGTCATTCGTTTGCTTGTGGCTCCCCTCCAGTCACAGTGCCTTGCCCCCCCCCCCTTGAGTTTTGTTTAGGCCTGACAGACCTACAAGGTGTACAATGCAGTAGCAACATACTGGGAATTGTCAGGATTGACTGAAAAGAGGAAGTTGAAATAAAGCAGCTTTCCCTTGTTGTCATCCCTTTGGAAAAGAGTTAACTCTCTGTTTCTCAGCCTCCCCAGAACATGTGTCTTGGCAATGAATGACACTCAGGGTTGGGTTGAAACGACTCTCAAAAACTGCAACGGCTTTGCATATTGCAATAGCCACTGCCATGGCCATGTTAACAACACCATGGACATAACTTAAAGCACAGCATAACATCATTTAGAAACCACAAGGAAAAAGAGCAATACCAACCACACCTATGTGCTTACAAGTTCCTCTATCGGGGAAGGAACCCCCCCTGCCTTATTCTTGCTGCCTCTTTCCATATCAAATCGTGAAAAACAATTTCCCCGTAATCCCGCACCATTATGGTCCTCGCACTTTCATTGTACATCACCATACAGCAAAAATCTGGAAGGACTGCAGGCAACCCTCTGTAGTGGCCCAGCCATGCATCCTTTGCATCTACAACTGCCGTGTGGTTTTCTGTCTTCTCCAGCAAGTGATAAGAGATGAGCTCATGGACCTTCACGAGCACAACCTTGCGCGGATTAAGGACCCATTTCCGCCGTCCATCCGTTGACGCGCACTTCCAATGTCTCTCTTTGTATTTCCAAGGACGTATGCAGGTTGGCCTCTCATCTCGATACACCATTTTCTCAACATCCCACATTTCCTTACTAGTCCCAGTACGGCAATGGTGGATAGAATACGGTACAACCCCAAAACTGATGGCAGGCATGTCCTCGTTTGCCTTTACAATGTCTCGCAGGGAAGCTGGGGGAGTGACGAAAAGGTATTCATCTGTATCAAAATTGAGTACCCACCTGTATTTGAACGAAGAAAACAAAAAAAAAAGGGTTCAGAAAGCAGGACAAGCTACATGGAACAAACCAACCTGTAACTCCCTCCATCAATTCGCCTACCTTCAAATGAGAGCAAATGCATATACGTGTGGCTAATGAGCTCACTTTTTTACAAGATGAAAAACTCACTGCTAGAATGAAAAGTGTAGGAATGTTGAAGTGACTCTCTTCCAAGGTGCTTCACTCAGGTGGGGTTTGCCTTATCATGACAGACTTTCAGAATTAAACGTCTGCATGTTCTTCCTCAAGAATTGATTCCAAACTGTAAAAGATTACATCAGTTAATTGAGGTTCGCTGTGGCGAGGCAAGAGCATAACTTACCTAGCGAAGGGTCGTGCTCGCAGGAGACAGTCGTGAAGGAATAATTGTTGATTTGCGTAGTATCCTGAAAACCGGCCCTGTTCATACGCATTGACATAAGTTACCAGTCTCGCTTCTCGAAAACGCCGCAACCTTTGAGCAGTGGCATTCGATAACCCTCCCAAATCATAGATAAAAAAATGCACTCGTGGCCGGAGTAAGCCATGGTGGTACATATACCACTCAGCCACCGCTGAGGGTCGGCGAGTAAGGAACAGCGGTCCGCTGCAATGTGCAAATTCTATAGGCAGTTCCTGCTGGGTCTTGTAGAACAGACTGTTTATCCGGCCTTCGTGATACACCAGCATTGGCGTTCCACTTGCAATAAGCTTGTCAGCGATTTGTACTGCACAACACCATAGACTCAGAACGAGAAGAATTCAGAAATACTGAGAAATGCCAACAGTAAGCTCTAGTCAAAGACCGTCACACTCTACCAAAAGTTCTTTTTAATTCCCACCGATCAAGATTTAGATACAGAAAACAAAAACGCACATGTTCCAGGAGGCGCGTTGATGGGTTCACTATTATTCATGTGCCCTAAACCGTAAACCCGCCCTTCAGCGCTTAGAACCCTAAACCCTGCATCTAAACCCTTAAAGCCCTAAATCCTAAACCCTTATAACCTGAACCCTAAAATTCGTCAATGGAAGACCTACGCCTGGACTAAGCCTGGCCTCAGAGTAGCCTTCGTAAGCTCAAGTGCTCTTATAACATGATCATGTAGCCTATGATACGTTACATTAAGGCAAGCTTTCTAGAGGAACAATTCCATAACATTCTACAAGAGTACCATTCAGACAGGCTCATTAGAGAAGCCCAAAACCATTATCTTGAAGCTACTGAGTGCAATCTCTTTTTACTCAAGTGATGAATAAATGTTTCCCAGGAATAAGCATTAGAAAATGACCATTTTTTTTCAGCTCATTGGAAAACATACCCCTTTGATTTGCAATAAGAAATAAGAAGCCACCCTCTCCTCCAGCTCCAACCTCTTGTGGGAACTCGCACTTGGCAAGCACATGCACATAGGTTCGCTGGTGGTTTCCACCACCACGGAAAAATTTTGGGCGTCCAAATATAGCGACATCTAACAACCTGCAAAAGTTCACGTTTGTGGCCTTAAGCTTGAATCGGGGCAGGTGCAGAAATACCTCGGAGTTATGCATTAGACGAAGGTTGGTTTGACTCGAACACAAAGGTGAAGCATATTCACGTAAACAGCCTGAGTCATCCCATTATCAGGTTTCGACCATCAAGTGAAAACTGTCTGCAAAAATGACCCCAAAGCCTTCCAGCTTCCTCAGGTTACCTAGTAAGTCACAACATCAACATCATCACAGTAACTGACATCTCATTCTTGTTCCATACGCGACTTTGTTCAGGGTTTACTAGAAAATCATCCTGGAGCCTTCTTTGAATGATATGAACAACAAAACCCTATCAGGTAATAAGGAATGACAAAGTCTTTGTCGATGCTCAGTGAAAGTGAACAAGTCGGTGCAAGACTACCATTGATCACAGACTGGCATTCATCAAAGCTTCCCGCAGATCAGCACTTCTCATTATCACATTACAATTAAAGATGAAGTTTCTGCAACAGACCATGAACCATACCATTAAGGTCCTAACACCAAAGGCGAAAAACTGTGAAATTCCACAGGCCACTGCTTGCAAAGCGATCAGTAAAAAGTGATGCTCCTTGGAACTAACTGATCGCGGTTGAGCGGTCGCTCAAGCTGGAGAAGCTCTCGCGGCAGCCACATGCACTCGTCGAAAGACTCTTTTCTTTGCCATTTTTCCCCCTGGGCTGGGGAAAGGCCCAGAACCCAAAATGAGTCCAATGACTGTCGATAAGAGCTGCCACCTCGAAAACCCATTCAACCGTGTCAATAGTTCATGAAGTATGACCATACAATTGTATACCACAAGGTTGACACAAACCGGCATTACCGTACAAGAAGAAATTTGATTACAATGAAACTTTGCAGCATAGCGTATTTGATAATCTTCCACCCTCAAAAGTCGCAAAAACTGATCCTTAAGAGAAGCAGCGCCACGCAAAATGAACACCAAAGCTTACCTGTATCGCACAAAAAAGTGAGGATCAGAGCCAAACGCAACGAACTCCTGCTGCTGCAAACCTCGTCTGCCTTTCTTGAGTGCTTCCATTTCAAAGTCCCATACCAGTCGTGGGTCCCCGCCTGCTTTCTCGTGCCTTTCTACCCACGGAGGCGTTACCTTTTGAGGCCGGCCATAATTTGCATCCCACACGTCATTCCATTGGTCGCCATCAAGGACTGCGAAATGAAGCATCAAGGGTGTCAGCTTGCATACAGGCACAAGTTGTAACCTAAAGAGGTTGGACACCGCTTTCAGCAGATAACTTACAAAAGACTAGAGCAACCATTGCAAAGACCTAATGGATGCATGAGAAGAACAGGAAGTGCCTAAGTGAATAGCTACAGTCGCGAAGTGCTACGTCGCAAGTTTGCGAAAAGGTCGGAGGTTCTGATGGACGTGAAGAACGTTATGTATCAGCATGCCAGTGGATATATTCTCCTTATAAGCATTTTTTTTCTGTCTAATAATTATTTTGATGCCAAATGTAACGTGACGAGGAAATGCTACTATACATCATATTGTTAGCCATGAACTCTGATGTCTATTCGCGAAGAAGTAGCGTAATTGTTTAGATCATTATGCGTTTCTTGATTCAATGTACCAGGTAGAAGAGTGATAGGGGCGTGTTTTGTACCTAAGATTGGAAGGCGTCCTTGATTCTCAAGTAAAAAAGCTCTAGAGATAAACGATACTCTCAGATTCTAATTCTGATTTCATCAGTTTCAAGAAAGCAAGGAAGCTAGAAAAGGGGTTCCTGCATTCTATCAAAAGAACGAAGCATTTATTTTAACACATTGAAATTGTATAAGCAATTCCACAAGCTATGCGATCTTCCCATCTGAAGCAGAACGCTGGAATTAATTCAAGCTCAAATCCAGGAGGCAATGCGAGTCTGCAAGTTCCTTAGAACTTAAAAAGTTCTATTAGACCATAGAGGAACTAAAAACCGCTGGAACAGGTCACAAAGGTACGATAATGCTGACAACGTTGAAAGCGATGGCTCGAACGCTTCTAGTAATCTAGTCTTCTAACCGCATTCCACAAATTCATAAAACTTGATTCCCAATCTCAACCAGAAAGTTCACACGCGCAAATTATGTCCAAAAGCTCGCAAATACATTGCAGAGGACAAGCTCCCTGATGCAGGATGGGAAAAAGGAGGGATGAACGCCTGGCAGCACCTGATGGAATAGGCGCCATGGAATGTTTAGCAGCAGCGGAGGGGGGCGCCGTGTGGGCCACGACGAGCAAAAGACAGACGGCGAGATAGAAGGGGAAGGTGAGGGGCGGCAGCGGCCGCGCAGACAGCGCGCCTCTTCCTCCTCCCGCCATGGCTTCCTCCTCCTGCGACGAGAGACGGGGGAGGGAGAACCATAGAGGGAGAGGACGAGCGAGAGCAGCGGAGTGGGAGACCAAAGCTAGTGAGAGCCTCCATTTCATTTCAAAGCAAGAGAGCGCCTTTTATTGAAAATAACATAAAAGTTTTGTATTCTGACCTTACCGTACGGTCTGGATTGAATTCGTACTTTCGTACAGGCAGCCAGTACTGGGATCTTGCCTTTTATGAATTTTGACCTACCCTAGTTTCTGGGTCAGGATTAGGGTTAGAATTAGGGTTAGGATTAGGGTTAGGATTAGGGTTGGGGATTAGGGGTGATAAGCGGTTTCTGAAAAGCTTTAAAAGTAGGGTCAGGAACTTAGGAATTTGATAACTAATGAAGTGGATTTTTCAAAGGCATAAAGGTTTGGGTTAGGGTAAGGCATAGGTTTGAAGCGGGTTTTTTAAGGTTGAAATTAGGGCTACGAATAAAAGTTTGAGGTAGAGTGTTAAAGGTGTTAGGGTTAGGTTCAGACTGTTCGAGTGAGCTGCAAGGGCGCAAGTGGCTGCAGCAGCGAAGATGAGCGGGGCGGAGCTCAAGTTCTTCCTTTCCTGCGACATAAATTTGCCCCTGCGGTTCAAGCTGGAGTCTCTGCATGGGCCCCTGCCCTCTGCTGGTCGGCTCTGCAACCTTAATGGAAGAATGGCCTTCATAAGAATGCTAATTTGAGCCTAACGAATTGCACATTGCTTAAAGAATTGCTTTTCAGCTACTAGCGAAAGCAAAAGATAAGTTATGTCTGCCTTGTTGCGAGGTTATTTTTGGAGAAGTGGACATTGTCCCTAAGGAAGTTTAATGTCTGTACGATAAACACTCAGAGTCGGTCCGTTTGCCTCTTCTCCCTGAATTTCTTTTGACAGAGTCCACTACATTGTCAGCGCCTGGTGACACAATGGGACCGCCCCAAGGCGACCCAGTGCATGACACATGGTATCCAACCCCGGAGTTGTATGTGGAGTGCGTCATTTATATTGATGGAGTTCCATTTGGTCTCTCGTCAAGGACAAGGTGGGTTTCCTTTCCCTTACGTCTGTTTACCTGATACTTCCTCGATCTGTAGTTGGGCATCGGCAGTACAGAGGAATCATAGGGTTAAGATACAACCACACCAAATGAACAGCGCTGCTATTGTCTTGAAAGTCAGGCCAAGACCAAGGTTCCCAAAGAGTTGATTTTGGGAGGACACAGTAGCATTCTTTACGTATATCTCCTGTGCCAAGTTAGCATGTCAAATCACATGCTTGACTCCTGGCTAAATGCTGTGGAACGTCATACTGTTCCTTTCACTCCAATCTTTGTTTTTGGATTATTATGAGAAGAGCCAGCATTGCACCACTCTACTTTTCTGTAGCTATAACATTGCCACTGCCTGAGAGAGCACAAATTCCTGCTGGGGGTCATCACTTGCAGGCATGCTGCCATGGGAAGCAGCTGTAAATGGAATGAATGGGTGACGATGAGCGTCAAATATTGCGATCTGACAGCAAATGCGCAGCTGGCTCTTACTGTACAATTCCTTTCCTTGCTTTACTTTCCCTTAACCCATATACAGCATGCTGGGAATCAGAAAACGAGTCATCCCTTGAGGTTGACAATGAGAAACTCAGCCAACGCTATATGAGAAGGATGCAGCACTAAACCCCACCAAATGATCACCATTTGGTTTGCTCGATGTGGAGGCTCGATACAGGTATGGGACTTGGCCCAACCTCGACAAGAAGTAGCGTTGGGTGGTTGTACTTTGCCTCTGTTCACACGAAACCTTCAGCTCCGATGTGGACGGTTCAAGCTGCGTCTGTGGCCGGGGAAGGCGGCGGATGGCTCTGTGCCTTCCGCCACACCTGGGAAGGTGAGAGACACAATGTAAGGTTGGGTCTCCCTATCATGGTGCAGCTATGCCAGTACAATTTCAGTCCTTGAGGGCCAAATAGGACTCATTTCTGTTAAACCCCATACATCGTTGGTGGAAGTTCTTTGCATCTGGAGAAGTAAGATTGGTGCTTCAGCAATGTTTAGCTACTGTAGGCCAAGTAGGAAATGTAGATGCAAGCTATTTGCTTCTATCGATAGCATACCCCATGATTTGACCAAGGCCTGCATTCGCTCCCATCACAATTCTGTCCCCTCCCGGGGAGGGCTTGCAGCTGCCAAAGCACGAGAGGGGCGAACTCGAACGCCTTGAAAAAATGCAAAACAAGTATGAATGTGGCGAGATTCCACGAGCAGAGTGGCTGGACAGGCTGACATTCAAGGCCATTGATCGCATGATCGAGGAGGAAAGCAAGAAAATATCCCGATACATGCGGCTTGTCTTGGAGCTGCCCTCCTTTGACCATTCCGTCGTCTTCCAGGTCACTCAGCACTCTCCAAACGAGTCCCTTTCCATTCTTTCCTCCTCCTCCTCCTCCTCCTCCTCTGCATATTGCTTATTTCCGCGATATTGGATTAAGGCATTACTTCTCAAGGCTGTGACTTTGTTGTTGAAATACTTCCCCTCCTCTCCAGCCTGTGAAGTGAAGTATTCTCCAAAGGGGCTTGGGGGGTGAGAGCAGGAGTTAGGGGCACACGCTCTTCTGCAGATGCCCATTGGGCCAGCACACGAGCTCGTTCAAATATGGGACCCGGAGGTTGCACAAGCACAGAATCCGGCAGAGCAAAAGCAGCTCAAGCTGGCGAGGAGACTGAGTCGTAAAGTCATCGACCGAGATTTGAAGCCCAACTCGAAGGAGAGAAAGTGGGTTTGTGGGCTATGGACCTCTCTCTCGTTTAAGTTTTCTTCCGACATGTTTCTGGGCTCGTATGTAATAACTCCTGCCTGCTTGTTCCTTCTTCGATACTTACAAAAAAAGGCATGTGGGTAACATCTCACAATGTTTTAACTGCAGGTCTGACATGAACCTTCTTGTTTAGTTGACGTGGTTTTCTCTGGGTGGTGGTTCAGAGACATTGCAAGCATTCTGCAGAAGCCTTGGACTGACCACATAGAGACGGCCGACTGGCAGCTACTTTGGCACTTCCGTTTCTCTCTCACAGCGGACCGCAGAGCTCTCACAAAGTTTCTGCGATGTGTTGATTGGAGCGATGCGCAAGTAAGGCATTTCACAACTGTCTACTTGACCATGAAGAGACATGATGAGACTTTGACCCGACGAAAGATACAAGGGATCGATCAAGGCATAGTTCTACTTTCACGCACGCTGCTATATGGGAGGGTCAGTTTGAGATTGTGCTGAGAATCTAATGATGTGAGGTGACTTTCTGCTTTGCAGGATGCAAAGCAGGCCATTGAACTGATGTACAAATGGGCCCCAATCGACAGCGCGGATGCATTGGAGCTTCTCAGCCCTTCTTTCACCAGCGAAGAGGTGATCAATCATGTGAAACACATGATCGCCGAATGTTTCCTAACCCTGCAACTGTTCTCATCATAGCTCGGAACTCGGCCCTCTTGACTCAGCTAACAGTTCTAAACTCCTTTCTTTTCAAACCCTTCTTTTGACCCACCTCTGTCCTCCCACCTTGCCTTCACCTCTCCTGGAGAAACAACCTTTACCTTCCTCTCCCTTGAGCTTCCGCCGTCTCACTTTGCTTTATTTTACTTTACTTTACTTTATCTCACTTTACTTTATTTTATTTTACTCTACTCCTCATCTAACTCTCACTTCACTTTATTCTACTCTCATTTTACTTTATTCATTTACTTCACTTTATTTTATTCACTTTATTTTACTTCATTTATTTTATTCTACTTTATCTCATTTTTATTTTACTTCACTTTATTTTACTTTACTTCACTTTATTTTACTTCACTTCACTTTATTTTATTTTACTTTACTCTCATCTTCTTTCTTTTTCTTTTCCCAAAACAGGTTCGAGCATATGCAGTCTCTGTCCTTGGACGAGCAGACGACGAGGAGTTGCAGTGCTACCTCCTGCAGTTGGTCCAAGCCCTCCGCTATGAACGCTCCGACCATTCAAAGTTGGCGGTGTTCCTTGCGGGGAGGGGTGCTTCTAACTTTGAGCTCGGCTGCCTCCTGCATTGGTATCTACTCGTTGAGAGGCAAGATCAGACCTATGCGGCACGCTACTCGGTCACACTTCACGACTTTGAACAAGCCCTGCGGGTATGTGAATTGGGGCCTTTCTCGGCCTTAAGGAGAGACAGGGAGAGAGAGAGAGAGAGAGAGAGAGAGAGAGAGAGAGAGAGAGAGAGAGAGAGAGAGAGAGAGAGAGAGAGAGAGAGAGAGAGAGAGAGAGAGAGAGAGAGAGAGAGAGAGAGAGAGAGAGAGAGAGAGAGAGAGAGAGAGAGAGAGAGAGAGAGAGAGAGAGAGAGAGAGAGAGAGAGAGAGAGAGAGAGAGAGAGAGAGAGAGAGAGAGAGAGAGAGAGAGAGAGAGAGAGAGAGAGAGAGAGAGAGAGAGAGAGAGAGAGAGAGAGAGAGAGAGAGAGAGAGAGAGAGAGAGAGAGAGAGAGAGAGAGAGAGAGAGAGAGAGAGAGAGAGAGAGAGAGAGAGAGAGAGAGAGAGAGAGAGAGAGAGAGAGAGAGAGAGAGAGAGAGAGAGAGAGAGAGAGAGAGAGAGAGAGAGAGAGAGAGAGAGAGAGAGAGAGAGAGAGAGAGAGAGAGAGAGAGAGAGAGAGAGAGAGAGAGAGAGAGAGAGAGAGAGAGAGAGAGAGAGAGAGAGAGAGAGAGAGAGAGAGAGAGAGAGAGAGAGAGAGAGAGAGAGAGAGAGAGAGAGAGAGAGAGAGAGAGAGAGAGAGAGAGAGAGAGAGAGAGAGAGAGAGAGAGAGAGAGAGAGAGAGAGAGAGAGAGAGAGAGAGAGAGAGAGAGAGAGAGAGAGAGAGAGAGAGAGAGAGAGAGAGAGAGAGAGAGAGAGAGAGAGAGAGAGAGAGAGAGAGAGAGAGAGAGAGAGAGAGAGAGAGAGAGAGAGAGAGAGAGAGAGAGAGAGAGAGAGAGAGAGAGAGAGAGAGAGAGAGAGAGAGAGAGAGAGAGAGAGAGAGAGAGAGAGAGAGAGAGAGAGAGAGAGAGAGAGAGAGAGAGAGAGAGAGAGAGAGAGAGAGAGAGAGAGAGAGAGAGAGAGAGAGAGAGAGAGAGAGAGAGAGAGAGAGAGAGAGAGAGAAGAAGAGAAAAGAGGGAGAGAGAGGGGAGGAGAGGTTACTTTCACTTTCACATCCAGCTCGATTGGGTTTGCCTATGACTCAGTTTGTGACCTTTTTTTAGAGCTCTGCCGGCTGAGTGTGTGGGGCTTTAGCGTTCCTCTCTCCCTCTCCATCTCCCCTTTCTCCCACTCTCAAGGGAGAAGGAAAGGGGGGAAGGGATGCAGAGGAAGCCCGAGGGAGAGCCGGTCTATGTTGCGCTGTGCCGACAGGACGCGCTAGCAGCACACCTGGCAGCTGTTATCACGGAGGTGAAGGCTGTGAGGGGAGGGGCTGCCCGGAAGGTGGAGAGGCTGAGGCAGATGCTGAGCTCACATATCGGCATGGGAGAGCTTCTCAGTCAGGAGAATGTGAGTTGTGCTATGGAAGATTAAACAGTACGGACTTTTTTTTTTTTTTTTTACCTGCCTTTCTTTCTAAGCCCCTTCTTAGCCTCTTCCACTTTTTCAAGCCTCTCTACTGCTACCCTCTCTCTCACCCTTGTCCCTTTGTCCTTTTCCCCCTCCAGCCGTTGCCCCTACCATTGGATCCGCGGACAAGAGTTGTGGGTATATTGCCCGAAGATTCGACTGTCTTTAAAAGTGCTCTGCATCCATTACGCATCACCTTTCAGACGGAGGCTGGCGAAAAGCGCTCTGTGATTTATAAGAAGGGAGATGACCTCCGGCAAGATCAACTCGTGGGTTCTCCATCACGAATCAGATTTTGCATACATCTGTTTTTCTTTCTTGGTAACATGTTGAATTAGCTGTTGCTGATTGTATTGGATTGTCCCCCATCTACGCTGGAAGGGGTAGTTCCCCCATTGGTTTTTGTTCACTCTGTCAATCTGTGCCCTTGTAAGGACTTGAAGTTTTTCAGTTGTCTTGATAGCTCAGAGCAGACGAACAGAAGAACAGAACGAGGAACATAAGAGGACTGTGATTGGGGATGCTGGCCAGATTATCCAAATGGTTTCCCTTATGGACCGACTTCTCAAGAAGGAGAATCTTGATTTGCGGCTTACTCCCTATAAGGTGCTCGCTACGGGCACGGACGACGGTCTCGTGGAGTTTGTGCCCTCCCTGCCGTTGGCTCAGGTCCGAACCACCCCTTGTGCAGGGCGAAGAATAAAGGGAAACCCTCTCCGTCTATCTGTCTACCCCCCTCCCACCCCTTCGCCCCCCCTCTCTCTCTCTCTCTCCCACCCCGCCTGCTTTGTGTAACTGTGCGAGTGTGAGTGCGTTTTGTCTTCCCGTAGACTCTGCTCTTTACTTTTCATCGATTGGACCTTGATACGGTAGTCGGTATGCTGGAATGTCTTGAACGTACCCTCATGACACGGAGAAACGGTTTTGGGGCAGTTTCAAGTTTATAATTGAAGGTGAAGTGAGATGGGGTAGACCGGTCGTAACGTGAATGTGTTGTGCAGGTGTTGGCGGAGTACCGAACAATTGTGCGCTATCTCGCGAAGCATCATCCGGACCCAAATGGCCCTTTCGGCATCACAGCGGATTGTCTTGACACATTTGTGAAGAGCTGTGCGGGCTATTGCGTCATCATGTACATATTGGGAGTGGGAGACAGGTACTATAGGGTCTTCAATGTTACTACAGCATGCAGGTTTCGGAGATGAAGGCTTGATTTCTGCAATAGCGCAGGACTGGCAGCAATGGATGGGTATGCATGCATTTATGAAGGGCGCGTTTGGGTATTGCAGACACTTAGATAATCTTCTTCTCTGTGAAGACGGGCGCTTGTTCCATATCGACTTCGGTTTCATTCTTGGGAGAGACCCAAAGCCCTTCCCTCCTCCCATGAAATTGTGTAAAGAGATGGTGGAGGCCATGGGAGGAGCTGAAAGGTGAGTTTCCGTTGCAACATTAGCCTCTTCCTGTTCGCTACAGGTTTGGAATCATCAAGTATCGTCATCAAATTTTAAACGAAAGTCGGATCAAATTGTCAATTTCTTTTCTTCTCTCTCACGTTCTTTTTACGATTTGCCTTGCTTGTTACTCTCTTGTACGTAGATGTATCCCATCTGATCTTTGCGGGTTTGTTGTAAGCAGTTCGTACTACGGGCGGTTCAAGTCATACTGCTGTGAGGCCTTCAATATTCTGCGGAAATCCAGCAATCTAATTTTGAACCTCTTTCACCTAATGGGTGGAGCGAATATTCCGGACATTGCCTCAGACTCTCAAAAGGGCATCTCCAAGGTGAGAGGGCGCGCCCTTAGAGCTGGAGATTCCCTTTCCTCTTGCTGCCTCTAACAACTAGGAAAGGTGTACGGATTACATGCTTCGTGTACAGGGTTTGCAAAAGGGGGAGTGAGGGGTTGAGCGAGAGAGAAATGAGGGATACGAAAGAAGAGGTAATGGGGAGAACTTGAAGGGTCGAAACTGCCTGTGATTAGGGTTTGGCTGTGGGGTGTGGCATGCAGCTTCGAAGTAAGTTCAGACTAGACCTGGACGACGAGGCGGCGGTTCAATACTTCCAGTCGCTCATCAACGAGTCCGTCAGCGCTCTCTTCCCCCAAATGGTGGAAACCATCCACAGATGGGCCCAGTACTGGCGCTGAGTTGTGTGCAGCAGCTTGGTGGGATTATTGAAGCAGAGAGAGGTTTATGTACAGTGGGCACTTGGTGAAGGGAGGGAGGAGAGGGAGAAGGAGAGGGAGACATGGCAGGCAACACTACGATCGTGTACATAATGCGGAGCAAGAATAAGCGAACAACCCTTTTGGGCAGCAAGATTTCGCGTTCCAGCTGAGTAGAAGGCAACGGAAACGTTCTAAAGAGCACCAACTTTTTCAAAGCTAAAAGGCGATTGGCGGTTAGGTGTACTTGGTTCGAAAGTCATGCTAGTAGCTACCACTCTGTGGTCTCTGACATTATTTCATAATGGGAAGAGTTCGCCATCCGAGTTTTCATGCACGAGGGGTAATGTTGGTTGAAAATGAGGTCATTTGAATGGAGGGAACGGTTGTGGTATAAAATGTGCAGACAGAAAGGAGTACACCGTGTATTGTCAGCCGCATCCACTACTTCAACGATAAAAGCCATCCAAGCAAACCAATGCAAGAATCATCAGGAAACACAAAACCATGTTCTCATGGAAACACCTGGGCAGGCACGCGAGCCTCTTTTATATCCTAAACTTGAATCTGCCATTTCTGCAAAAAATGATATGTCGGCAGTGTCTCTTTACATCCCACCTGCGCCTAAGACCCTGCGAGTTTCCTCCCTCCAAGCTGCTGTCTGTCCTGCTGCTCCGTTTGCAGCTCATAGATCTGCATGTAAGTCTCCGAAAGAGCCACCATCTGCGGGAGAGTTTCTGCCACATGCAGATCCTGCATCTCATACCTGCACAACTCAATACTCTGCAATTAGCAGACAGTGGGAATTTGCAAGTTGGTGAACTGAATGCTTCCGATTGAACTGTGATTTGAAATCAGCTAATTGTTGCGTGATGTGCTCAAGTTCCAGCGTTAGCTTTACAAATAACTGTCCAAAATGAAAGTTCCATGACTGGAAACAGTGAGCTTCTGTCTGGAAAGAAGGAAAGTTACCAAGCTTCCTCCGATTTACGCTGCACAAACACTCGGAAGGCTCCTTCTCCGGGTTTGCCATCGTGAACCACGTTCGCAATAAGGTCATATTTGGAACGTAGTTTTTCCCCGTCTCCTGTCGCTTGCAACGGTAAGTAGTCCTTGAGTTCTAAATTCTTCACCGGGAAGTTCACTGCATCCAGCCAAGAACGAGGACGATTGAATGCTCATTCATGCACGATATTCACAATGAGAAATGCGACAACATACGACTCATTGGAAAAGGTAATAAATATCTGAAAAGAATGATTTTGCGCCCCCTCCCCCCCCCCCCACAACTAGACACGTAAGTCCAACGGGACCCACCCAAAGTTGGATTCTTCTCCATAAAGAAGTTGTTTTTTGTGAACCGTTTCATGTGTAGAACAAGATAGTGGGGTAGCCTTGTAACTCGATAGCGCATTCGTGCAGGTTTAGGCCGAACAACTTCGGTAACTTGCTCTCCGTCAAACTTCTTCAAGATGTTAAAGAGAGCTACCTGTTTGCACCAGAACAGTGCAGGGTACAAATCATGGTGATGTATGAACAAAAAGGTTTCTTTCTCCAAACACTACCTTGTCACAATTTCGTACTTGTCATAGAATAACGTACACATTTCATGGGACACGCCGCGCTAATGCTGCTTAACAGCTGGTAAAGCAAGCATTCATCACTTATGGCAAGAGGAAAGGCCCTCTAACCTGGGGTATGATGTTTTTTTCCATAACGTCCTTAAAGAGAGGAGGCGGCGGTAGGTCGAGCCCCAACATGAGGAAGGGCATCTTACTCACTTCCTGCTTCATCCCTCTATTTTCCTCTCCATTCTTCTCTTCTTCCTCGCCCCCTCTCTTTCGCTTCTTTCCCACCTCAGTATGGTCCCCCCCCTCAGCACCCGCAGAATCTTCAGTTCGTTTATGCTGCACTTCCTTGACAACCTCCAACTCGCCCTGCCGTCATAAAGCCCAGAAACGAGGGTGAGGCCAGTCCATTAAGTATTTTCAGTCTTCATGGTTTCCGACAAAGCAACCTTGACTATGTACATTTCACAAGGACATCTGATTCAATGTCGAAAAGATTGACTCCAAGGCCTCATCCAAACTTAATGGACTGAAGTTACAACTTCATGTTCTCAAGCAACCATGGCTTCTCTCACCTGAAAACACCGGTATATTATGCTACTGTTGGACTTTCGAGTACCCCCAAGGTCTGTATGCAGTGTGTTGAGGAGCCATGACGCAAACTCGACAGGATCAGACTGCACTCCAATCCGAAAGCGTTTTGCGCTGGCCATCATCACCGCTTGAAGGAACTCATGAGGGGACACCTGTTTGCGACCAGCAGCATTTCCCTCTAAAATCAACAAGCAGCTCAAGTGAAGGAGGCCTCAGGGGTGCATCCTGCAATACGTTTTTCGTTTTTCTAACTAAACATGTCGAGACAATCCTGCCTTTAGGAACCAAACCTTTAACAAATCTCGTGCTCTTCTTGCATGCAAGAAAGGACATGGCAGTGCCACTACCAGAACAGAACGGAACTCCTTACTGACTGAAATGTGCTTCCGCCAAAATCCAAGTGAAACTCTAGCCATAATTGGTATTTGAGTATTGCAGAAAAACAACGCGGGGCTCGATAAAATCCTGAAGAGTCCAAATCGTCTTTTAGGTGAAAGTGAAATATATGCTACCATAGCCCAATCGTTGTACGGACCTGGCCTTTGAAATTACGCGCATGCCAGATTTTCCTCGTCAATTCGCCGAACCTCTTGACCAACACCGACTTGCAGTCCTTATAGTTTTCTGGAATCAGGAAGAAGTCTCTTAGTGGCGTCACTCGCATAAGTGCTTGGATAATTACGTTTACATAATCTGTTTCCTTGATGTTGTTCAGACCGACCTGTGAAGGCATAAGATGGGCCAAAAGAGTCATACGAAGAGTGTATGGAAGCCATGCCCCTCAACTAAGCTATACCTCTATGCAGAGGTTAAAACCCTACATCGGTAAATTTTCTGCGGCAGAAAGCAATGTAAAGCTTACCATTCCAGGCAGGTAGTCGGATCCATCCAATGCTCTTGCCCACTGTTGGGTCTTATCCATTTGCTCAACCTGCACCTTGTTAAACCTGTGCAGGGGCAGTTGCAGGAAACATGTTCCCTTCAGTCATAAGACCAGATATGTACAGGTTGAAAACAGACATGATTGGTTTTGGCATGCCTAAAAACAGCATAAATCTCTCTGTTTGTCACTACGGGCGTGAGGAGAGATTTGAAGAAGCTGGTGAAAACTACGTCCTTTCAACACAACGCACATCCTCCCAAACATAAACCTTCTGACCACATTAAGATTCTTGTTTAGGAAAGGTGGGATAACAATCGCACCTAGGATTGAGCACGGAGCGTATGTCGTCTAGGGAAGGGTCACTAATCTCATAACCATCCGGCAGGCAAAAGACTTTTTCAGTGTGCAGATTGATAAACACGTGATGATCAGCTTCCAAGCTGTGCGTATAAGCATGTGAATTCTTGGCCCGGCCTTGAAAATATTTTCCACATACTAGGCAACCATACACGTTAAGATTGGATAGAGAAACGGAACAAAATTTCTCGAAATCAAAATCGAGAACCTGCATGAACACAAGCCCAATTGACTAGTTCTTAACCATAGTCAAGTACATGCAAGGATATCATTAAGGTAAAACGCCAGTTTTTTGATCGAAAAAATCGCAAAAAAAAAACAGTTTTGACAGGTTTTGCCTGGTGGCAGAATAGAGCAACAAATTGGCAATATTCAAAGGAGATTCTTTCTCCGCTGAGTGGTTTTGCTGATACACCCTGACATGTCAGAAATTCTCGCTCACCCTTGCATGAGCCACAGGCAGTTCCCAATGCATCCAGCATGATAATCCTAGATTCAATGGAAGTACAGAGTAGAAACTGGCACTTCGACACAGAATATCGAAGTTCAGCTGTCACCTGCTAGCACACCTGTCTGTTCACTGTATCCAAGTACGGGCATTCACGTCGGACCTCCACGTGCCCCCTCCTCCTCTTCACAGAATGCTGCTCCTCTTGCTCCTCATCTTCCTCCATCGATGACTCGTCGTCACCATAATCCACTGCCTTCCACACCTCCCCATCCCTTTTCTCAAGATCCACCATCCTCGCTAATGCTCTCACTCCCTTCCTTTCTTCCCCCCTCCTTCCCTCCCTCCCTCCCTCCCTCCCTCCGTTTTGCCCCTCCGCCACCTCGCACCAGCTCGCACCTGCGCTTCTCCCCAGCCCTAACCCTAACCCTAGGCCTAACCCTAACCCTAACCCTAACCCTAACCCTAATCCTAACCCTAATAGCGACGCGTCGTGACCATCAGAATGTAAACTACGAGGAATACAATCCCGATATGATACAAACGATTTTACCGAATAGACCGATAGTATCGGGATACGCCACGCCCTCCCCTCCCTCCCTCCCGGGCGGACGTGGGCGCCGCTCCTCCTCTCCTTCATGTCGTGGAGCTTTGCGCTTTAGAGCTGGCAGGGCCTCCCTCCTCTGCCTTCCCAGCACGCAGAGCGGCTATGGCGGACGAAGGGGCCTGCTGCAAGGCCGTAGCCACGCTCGTAGGCCTCTTTGGGAGCGTTCAGACCTGCATCTAGGCACCTGTGACATGCGGAGGACGTTTAGGGAGGCGAGAGCAAGCAGAAGTTTCGTCTCTGCTGGGCGGGCTGTGGAAGCATGCCGGTTGCTGGTGAGTCCGGAACATTTCAGAAATTTTGGTTGTAAATTTCCAAAACGAAGGACGCTATGTTTTTCGCATTGATCCGCCAACTGTCGTAATGTAAATTGGGTTTGAAGCATTCCACTGTCTGCAGACGATTATGCAGCTGCATGCATGCTCATGTATGGTCATGCTCTCCTTTGCTCTGCGTATGTTTGTTAAACGGCTGGATGAGCGTCAGTCTCCCTTTTTCCGTTTTAAAGGTCGTCAATTTTAGTACTTAGGATTATATTTGAGCTCTGTACGCAAAAAGTATCTGCTTTACTTTTCACATTCATGCAGTACTTTTCGGGCCGCCGTTTACCTTCCTTTACTCTGGAAGGCATGCTAACTTCATCGCTGTAGCATTTGCGATCAAACTTTATGGCCGACGAAGCCTGTCGGTTTCGGTCTCAGTGGCAGCAGGCATTTTGGAAATTTTGTATTTTTGAAGCGGAACGCTTCTGGCCAGCGAGCTTTGAGCAGAATTGCATCATTTGAACGAGCAATTCATGTTTGGAGCTTTGTGAATCAGGGGAGGTTGATGGTATTTGTGGGCAGCGCAGCAATTTAGAACAAGGTGTTGTGTGATCTACTTCGTTGTTTATTGACGTATTCTGAGTTTGACTTATCCATGAAATTGCAAACATATTGTGTTGGAGTGCGCCAAGTATAGCAATTGAATTATACATGCACTGAAGTGCCCCTATGTAAGGGCAGTTGATTACGTCGATCGACTTAAAAAGCCAGACTGACTACCTGATAAACGTTTTGTTTGACTGTTACGCATTAAACGTGCATGGATCGCTGTCTTGTTCCTGTTTTGTTGGAACTTAGACAGCTGGATGGACTGCTCCAAACGCTGAAAGTTAATTGAATTTTTAGTGAACAACGCGAAGGAAAAAAAATTAGAGCTTGTTGAATGTGCTCCTCTGCGCGAACATTGTTTTGAGACCACACAAACATGTGAGCTTGGGTACAAGGGTTTAGTTTTAAATCCGCGGTGTCGTTTGCCTGCTGGTTAAACTTAGCCTCGTTTGTTTATGCTCTGTAGAATGGTAACGACACTTTCTTTTCGCGAATGAAAGCGTCAGGGATAAGCATCCATTCAAGACATCACAGTTTTAATATGATAAAGTCTGGCAGTCTCATCACTCCTAGTAAATTCCTCAGCTTCCGAAATATTTCATCCTTAGATTGTTGAAACGAGAAGTCAGACAGGCAAGTGAACGGTTGCAGATAGTTTGCAGCTACCATGGTAGCTTCATCTCTGAGTATAGTCTTCTACCAAGCATAAGCTACTTGTCAGGACCTTTCACGATGCAACTAGCTTTCATCGCAACACTTTGATCTGGCATAGAAATTGAAATACATGAGATGATGTGATGCAGTGAGCCCAGCCTGCCAAGCGAGGAAAGCCATCATGTTCAGGCGGCAGAAGCTGCATGCACATCGGAAGGACCTTAAGTTCCCTCTGCACTGCAAATGCAGCTGATGTCATTGGACGCCAGGTGCTCTCTCGACCTTCACTGTTGTTGGCCACCTTGAAGGTCTGCACCCTGCATATAAAGTCTTAGTTTACCTTGAAGTTTATTGACTTCTCCTGAGAATGAACATTGACAAGCTAGCTAGCTAGCTACAGTTTCAGTTTACTTGATCAAATGACAGATACGTGAGCCACGCTTTCATGGTTTGCATACTTTCTATGTCTGATTTGCATTGGATGAAATTAACTGAAGATGTAGTTGGAAAATTCGCGGTACGCACCGTTAAGTATTTTTTCTCGGAGGTCTTTGTACTTAGGAGTGACCCTTCTATCTGGATGAGAACTGCACACTTTTTTGGGCAATCCCTTTCCAAAGGGTTACGCCTGGCAAGTTAAATCCTACTTTTTGTCGGAAAGCTAAAACTTTGCATCTTTATGGAGACAATTTCTCTCCATTAATACGTTTCTCCTTTCAATCTGACTATTGATGTTGTCTGTGAATATCTGGTTATTCTACAAGCAAACCTCGTCACAGACTTTCATGCGATTTTTGGATCATATTATCAGTTTGATGTGAAAGGCAATTATATTCCCTTTGATGTTCAGTAAAACATCTTTAGAATAAGCCGAGGCATCTGAACTCTTTTTTAGATGTATGGCTTAAAGTCGTCCTTCCATTCTGAACTTTCTTGGTTGCAGTCTTTAGACTTCACGAAACATATGGTGTTGATCGTCACTGTGGTCATGATGACATGTCAACATTCACATCGCCATGATGGCATTGATGATGACTGACTGTCATATTCGTGGGAACGGATTTGCCATTTCATGCAGATGCGCATTTTGTTCTTGGAGTTTCAAGAGGAGCTTCACTGGACGAGGTGAAAGCAGCTTATCGAAAGCTAGCATTGCAGTGGTGAGTTGTGATACTCCCATGTCTTGTGGAAGTGACTCGCAAGTTTAACTGCAGCTCCTCGCTAGGCTCAGACCTCCGTGCAGTCATTCTCTCCTCATCCCTCGCCTCCAGTCCAATGAGCAGATGACAGTGTTGGCACGAGTAGTCAGGATTGAATGAGTTAGAATGTTTTGGGTGGCAGACCAGGAATCTGACATCACATTCCTCATCTAAATCATTAATTGCTTTCCTGAATTTGTTGGCAGTCACCCTGATCTGAACAACGGAGACGCCGAGCAGTTTAAGCGCATAACAGAAGCATACGAATCCTTGTTGAGGCCGCAGACAAGCTCTCAGACAGTAGTACCCTCCCACCCTCCCTACCGGCAGCAAGGGCCCGGAGGGACCATAAGACGAGCTCCCATTACTACTGGGTTTGGGGGCCCTGCGGCGGCTCTATGGGGTGTGGGACTCGCCATTGGATGCTGCCTGTTTGGGACGGCCCTGTTTCTGGGACATTCAGGCATGTACAATCAGAATTTGCATAAGGGGCCGTCTCGGGTCATATACCCAACCTCGGATGCAGGGAAGCGTGAAAGGATCGCGAGTTTGCTGATGGAGAAGGCGAGGGAGAAGAGGCAAGTACTTGAGAAAGGCTTTGACTGAGGAATGCAGGTCCTTTATCCTTTGCAAATATTGCTCGCCATGTATATTCAATCCCTTGTTGTCAAAATAATTTACCCTTTGCGGTGTCTCTGCCAAGGTGCTTGCTCGCTGCTGAATGTCTGGAGCGGTGAACTCGTTGCACCTAATGTGTTTCGTTTATACTATTTTTAGTTTTGAGGACCTTGTTGTGATTGTTGCTCGAGACATCCCACATATGTGCTAATGTCGTTGTTTCGGCACAATTGCAAGTTTCCAAACCAATGCATGGCAGTACAACTTACAGAAGGCATGAAAGAAGTATTATTAATATAAGTATGTTTAATTGTAGAACACCTATGCCAAACGTCAAAAAAGTTTTTTTTCCGCCCACTCGAAAAGGGACCCTTATTCTGCCCTAAAAAACAGTCTGCCCCGCACTAATGTGGGTACCCATATACCAGAATTAGTGCGGATACCCATATACCAGAATTCCACAGAAGATGGAGCATTGATCTCACGATGGCGAGGCCATCAAATGTACATGGCCAACAGCATCATGGGGAACCACGAGGAACAGGCTGCAGCTTCATTAGTTGTCTGCCCCGAGCTCATCTCGATGTACAAAGCGACATATCGATATATTTAAAGCGATATATCGCGGTATTGTCTCCACGGGGCGGTTAGTCAACGTGGACGACCAGCCACTTCTAGGTGCCACGTGGCGCTTGCAAAAGGAAAGAAAATGTCGGTGGAGCCGCCCTGTCGTGTGCCCTTGCGCGGCTGTCTGCCACGTGGCTACCTCGCACTGGTCCTCTCCCCTCCCCGGACGCCCCGATTGGCTCACGCGGGCCACTGTCCCCGTGGCGAGATGACCCGCCTTCTCCCCACGCCTTCGTGGCACGGTCAGGCCGAAAAATTTCTGCGAGCGGCGACCTCCCGCGCGGTGTACCTTGTGGTGCCAGCTGTACGGATTGCAGCGAGACTGGACTGGACTGGATGGATGTACGGGTCGAGCGGGAGCATTGGGCGTTCCCTCCCCGGCTTACTCGCGCCATCAGCACTTCTGTCAGGGTTTAGGGTTTAGGGTCAGGATTTAGGGTTGATGTTTAGGGATAGGGTTTAGGGTCGAGGGTAAGGGCAGGGGTAGAGTTATTAGAGGGTGAGGGGCGAGGATTAGGGGTGAAGCGCAGCCGCCATGGCGGACGAGGTGGCGGCGGGACCTCCCGCGAGGGCGGTCGTCGGAAAGAGGAAGCGGACGAGCGCAGGAGATGCTCCTGCTGAAGGGGCGGTTGGGGCGGGGAAGAAGGCGAAGAAACCAAAGAAGGGGTCCTCAGCTCCTAGACGGCAAGCTTCAGGGTCTGGAGGGAAGCCCTCTGGAGGAAGTAGGGCAGACGGTGGGAGAGAGAGCGCAGAATTGAAGGGGAAGAGAGATGGCACACCCAAGGGGAAGAAAGGGCGGATAAGCGATGGTGCAAGGGGGCACTCTGGAGGGAAGGACTTAAAGAAGCGGAAAAGGGCGGCAGGGAGTGCGGAAGGAAGTAAGAAACTCGCTTTAGAGTCGCCGAAAAAGCGCATGAAGACTGGGAAGAAAGTGAAGTCTATGCTCACATCTGCAGAGAAGAAGGAAGCCAAAAGAAATGCCGTCTTGTTGAAGGCCGATAAGTTGCGGAAAGTCGAATTAGCGCCAATTGGAGGGAGTGTTGCGAGGCAGGCGGAGTGGTTCTCGAAGACGTATTTCGACCATTTTGGGGCTAAGCTATCGGCCCTAGAAAGAGACCCTTTGACCGGTGAGAAATCTTATACGAATCTTCTGAGTCACTTCGAAATTAGCATTTAGTTGGGGATCGGTTAGCACAGCTGTCAGCTTTGATCCATTCCTCGGTAGCGAGTGAGCGCAAAAAGGGAGCAAGGTCGAACGATTATTGTATTATTGTGCGTGGCCTCGTTTCCAAGCTAACCTTAGCAGCTGGACGGCCTACCAATACGGCGTGGGATGAACTGAATTACTGAGGGATGCTTAATCGCAGAAATAGTCTTGTTACTTTTTAGTTTTGAGATCTTGGACAATGTGCAGCGTGGAGGTGGAGGTGTCCAATTCTCAGTCTTCGTAGAGGGGAGGGGGGCGCAATGGTCTGTGGCAGAAATCAATATGTTGCCTCTTAATGAGGGTGAGTCTGCTGGACTCCTTTCTCTTCCTGACACCATCAGCTCGGCCCTCAAAGGAGAGCTGAGAGCTCGACGCCACTCAGAAAATGATGCGGAGATTGGGAGCCCTCTTGTGCTCGCTGCCTGCTCTTCAGCAATGCGATGCACAGAGCTTCTCCGGTTCGTTGCTTCCCTCCCTTATTTCTATGTTGAGCGAAGAAGAAACAAGCCATGCCTAGCTGACAGTTGCAGTAATTTTCTTTAATGGCATTGGTTTTGACGCGGCTTGGGTGTGCCAATGGTTGTGGGCAGGGTCTTGAAGCCTGTTAGTAAAAAGCAAGTAACAGTGAAGTTGTTTGCAAAGCATATAAAATATGAGGAACAGGTGGAGATGCTTAAGCAGCCGGTCTTGTTTGCTGCAGGGACACCTGCAAGGTAACCCACCCATCATATGCACCTTGTCCATGTATCAGTTATGATGTTCAATGTCAATGCAATCTGAGTCTACACATGTCATCGTTGAAGCTACGATAAAGAATTATGAGGAAGCTGAGGATTAAGCTGAATGATATCATTTATGTGCTTTCGCAGAGAAGGTTAGGGTGTTTGACGTGACTTAACGTATGTAAAGTGGAGCAGTTGCCATACAATGTGTTTTACAGAAGACTCTTGTCGTTGCTTGTTTCACTGTTACTTGTCGGGATGTTGAGCATGAGGGCTCTCATATCGTTTCTTTGCCTTCATTTTCTTTCTTGTGGCCATCAGGATCGAGCGGTTAGCCAGTAATGGACCTCTAGGACTTTCAGCCTTGAAGCTTCTGGTCCTCGACTTGTCGCTAAACGCAAAAGGCTTCTCAATACTCGACATTCCAGAGACTAAGTACGCACTTGGCACTATTCAACTTTTAACCTTTTCGTGTTCCATATTAACTTAAGTTGCTGGATGTTAAGGTCAGGCTGTCTGTACGGTCTCCTTGCTTTCACTTGCATTGTCCTGATGCCGTGGGACAATGATGTGCAGGGCTGACTTTTGGAATCTTTACGAGAAACATCTGCATCAGCGAGTTCTTGATGGGCAAGTGCAGATATGTCTCGTAGATTAAGCAGAAGTTCAGTTAGCATTTTTTTCATTCAAAAGAAATATGACGCAAGAAAAAAGGGAGGGAAAAAATAAAGAGAATGACAGCGGTATCCCATTTTTGGCATTAATGAACAAGGAACTGATCTACATTGTAAGAGAAGGCGTTTGCGCACAGCCATTTATCGGCTAGTGGACGCTAATTCCAAGCACAGAATTCAACGAACCCACATTTTTATTCACCTGAAAAAAACCCTCGCCTTTGCGGGTGGTGGCTTCCTTAATCTTTTCTCTGAAGTCTCCATGCAGAAATGTGCTGCTTCCTGGGGGCCCTGCTGGCCTCCTTTGCAGCCTTCCCCTGCATAGAGAGTGGGAGGAGACGGACTCGTCATTCCTTCCTAACATAAATGAACATGGCGGCGAAAAGAGTGCCCTTTCCAGACGGATGGCTCCAAAGATGGCAGTTGCATCCAAAACCGCGCTCTCCTAAGAATGGCACATTGTGTCTTGGATTCAAATAATGCTCCGTTACTTTGAAAACACATGGCGTCACGACGGATTGAAGTTACTTGGCCCCTTGCTGCTCAAGTAGTGTTCGGATATGTTGTGTTATCAAATTCAGGGCGGCGGTATTTTCTGCACCGCGAGGCACCTGCATAGCTCGAGGAGGACAAGGTCAACCTCGAGTGCCAAAAGTCACAGGATTTTCACATGGAAGAAAGCAGCATGGGGGGACAGGTAGCAAGATTATGTACTCACGATGATGTCGGCAAACTTCTTGGTGGGTGAGATATATGTCTCAAAGCTTGGCTTCACACTCTGCTCATAGCGCCCCAAAACCTGCATCACATCTCGGCCTCGTTCCACAATGTCTCTTCTTATTCTGCAACATTGGAAGGCGACCGCTCCTTCGAAGTTACTTTGACGGTTCCTGAATATTTTCTTAAAAACCACTTTGGATATGATGCCGATCTTCAAGTTGCGATGGTTACTGCAATGCAGCAAAATTAAGGATAGCATGTGTGTACCTTCGAGCCAGTCGTGTGTCCGCATCCGTATCGACAAAAACTTTAAGGTCAAAAAGCTCTCGAATCTCAGGAAGGTGAAAGACGAGGATTCCTTCCAGGAGCACCTACAAATAGAGAAGATTGTTCATGTTTTGCACTCAAGATTCACCTTCAAAATTAAACGCCCCTCCCCTGCAAACTCACTTCTGTTATGAATCCCTCTACAGAATGTTCAAAAAGCCATACTCTTTCCCTCCTTACCACTGTAGCTCCCGTTATCGGCGTTCTGTAGGGCAGGCGTGCACTTGTCACATAGTCGTAGTTTGGGATCTCCACTGACTCCCCATTCTTTAGCTTTTCCAGCACTTGCAGAAGTTCAACGAAGTCAAAAGCATCAGGGTGGTCGAAATTATATGTTTCGATATGTTCTTGCTCCTTTGGAGTCAGATCACGGTAGAATGAATCCTGCCGCCCTGCACACCCATCTCATTAGCCTTGGACGACCATGATCATGCTTCAATAAACCACAACAAAGCACAAAGTTCACCACTTTCTCCTAATTCTATGTCATTCCTGCGTACAAACAGCCCATGATCTTCCCGTTCATCGTTATGAAGGCATGCCTGAGACAGGCTGAACAGATGCCCCCGACTATGCTCCTCCAACTGTTCCATGATTTTACGGCACACGCTTGTTTTGCCAGAAGCTGTGCCGCCTGCGACTCCAATAAGGAATGGCCGGCGAAGCGGAGTTGCATCTTTGGTGGACGAGTCTCGCGAGAGTTCCTTGTCTGGCTGAATCTGCAAAAGCCTTCGAAAGCTTCAGATTTAAATTCCAAATGAGCAAAAAAATATCTTCATACTGAGCTGGCTGTCTTCACACTGAGTTGGAGAAATGCTGTAGTATATGAGCCTGAACCTCTGAACAACAATTTCTACGACAATTGGCTATGTGCGTTTCGGAACTTGAAAAACAAAAGGAGCAAAGGAGGGGCTACTTGCTCAGCTTGAGTTTTGGTCGCGAAACAGTCTGGAAAAGTATAATGCAGTTGGCCCCATCTTCAAACAGGCTCTTAACGGTCACACTAACGCTTCCTGGAACGCTGATTCAGAGCTGCCTTGGAGTCAATTCCCGTGTGATTGTAAATTGTTAGTGGCCTCTGCCAATTACTGGTAGTGCCACCCTCACAGCACCTTCTGTCCACATTACTGGACTGGACTTGCTCCTACAGAATACTAATGACTGACATGCAGCTGCAGCGCGAAAAGGCGTAGAAACGAAAGAGAAAGAGAAAGAGGAAAAACCAAGAACAACCCTCCCTGTTTTCTCACTCCCTCCCACCTCCCTCCTCCCAACCCAGACTCCACCCCCCCATCTGTACCTACAACTTCAGTCTTCGATGAGCCCTCCATGAGCCACGTAGGTGCCTGTTCAGCCGCGATGGGCAGCGCCTTAGAAGCAGCCACGCGGTACTCTGCAGAAGCCCCCCAGAAGAAGGGGGGCGCTCCGCCCCGCTTCTCCACAGACCCCTGGGAGGGGCCCCTTCGCAGTTGCTTCTCGCAGATGGAGGAGCGAGAGTGAGGAGAACATAGAGAGAGGCGCCAAGGGAGGGAAGCTGCCAAACGGTGCCACGTGTCGGCTAGAGGACGACCGAGGACCGCGGCTGTCACAACCCACCGTGGCGTGCCACCTGGCACGGCCGCCATAGCCGGTGGAGCGGCGAGATTGATGAGAGACGGAGGGAGAGTGGTGGGGGCGGCAGTAGAACGGCAGAAATTTCTCACATAGTGCGTTGAATTTCGTGAAAAATCATTTGCATAGAAAGGCTTGCATCGGCTCGATACCGTACTGCGCGTTATAGTAACGACATTCAAAAAGGGGCAAATTATGTGGCATTGACCTCACGATGGCGATGCCATCAAAAAGGTGTTAAACATGCCGCTTGGTAGTGACGGAGCGACGAGAGAGCTCAGAGAGTAGGGAGTGCCTCCAGGGAGCAATAAGGTGGAAGAGAGCGGGGGAGAAGGGAGGAGGATACAGGGGGAGGAGCCATGGCGGAGAGGGCGGGCGTGAATGGCCTTAACGCGCTGTCTGTGGAGGAGGCGGAGGCGGCTCTGCTCCGCTGCTGCGGCAGCCGCTCCTTCGCTGCGAAGTTGGCGGCAGCACGGCCCTTTGCAAGCGCAGAGGAGGCGGTCGAGGCGGCGCGGAGGGTGTGGCTGGAGGAGGTCTGTGCCTCAGGGAGGGGGCCCATTGCAGTTAGGGTTTGTTGAGTGGGAAGGATTGAAGGAGAGGGAGGGAGGAGGGGGGAGGGAGGGGGGGGAGGGGGGAAGACTGTGGGACGAGTTTCGTTAAATGGGGGAGTTTAGATGGTAAAATGTAAAGGAGGGTTGGAGAAACGCCTTGAGCTTGTGAGGAATAGCTAATATGCCTCACCTATCCGTTTATGCTTGCTCATAGAAGAAAGCGAAGTTAAATTCATGCTGTGTCAGAGAGTGTTGCTAAAATTCGTGCTGTGTCAGAGAGTGTTGCCCAGCGCAGCTGCGGTAGTGTGGAGCCCAAAGGCCAGGTTGTATACAAACAACCTGAAACAACTATCAAGTAGAAGGCGCAAGTCTGTTACCATTTTAATTGGATGGAGATTTTTTCCGTCACCTTTAAAAATCGAGTGATGGGAAAGAAGCGAAAGGCTACCTGCTCAATCCAGAATGTCTCGACGCATCTTGACATTCCAGCAAATGCTAAGTTATTAATAGAGCTTGCCCGATGGTTTGAGGTGTCTGCGAGTGCCGACTTCCTCGTCCCCAAGAACTGGAGTCTTGCATAGAAGTTAAATGCCCTTATTACTGTCCTCCCGCCGTCCTCGTTAGTCTGTCTAAGCCTCCGCCTGTGGATGCGCCCCTTAGCCATTACAGTTTCACTTACATAATGCCAGTCTGACCAGTGTGAATGTTTTTTCTCATGCGATGAAAGAGCAGGAGCTGGTCACGATGGCTGACTGTGTTCTTCATGTGGAAAGGGGGGAACAGGTGCCGTTGAGCGGTTGGCTGGAGGCTTTTGCAGCTCACCCGCGCATTGGCAATGTGGAGGGTCTGCGGGAGAAGTTTGGCTCCACTGCCGGGTGCGGTGAGAGTGCACACGGCGGTAGCCCGACTGCTGCTCCTCTCTCTCCTCCCCTCTCTCTCTCCTTTTCTCTCTCTTTTTCTCTCTTTCTCTCTCTCTCTCTCTCTCCCTCTCTCTCTCCCTCCCTCTCCCTCTCCCTCTCCCTCTCCC
>CM074805.1:1073445-1087034 GCA_037447605.1 Zygnema circumcarinatum
CCTCCCTCCCTCCCTCTCTCCCTCCCTCCCTCCCTCTCTCCCTCCCTCTCCCTCCCTCCCACTCTCCCTCCCTCTCTCCCAACCTCTCTCCCTCCCTTTCTCCCTCCCTCACTCCCTCCCTCCCTCTCTCCCTCCCTCCTCACCATTGCCCTCCGCCCCACAGCCGCTGCTCCCCTCCGGTCCGGCCGCAGGGGCCAGTCCGAGCCAACCCGCGTCCAGGCCCTGCCATCGCCCTCTCCCTCTCCCTCCCTCCGCCCCCTCTCCTCCTCTCGCCTCCTCCCTCACCACCGCCACGTGGCCCCTCAATTGAAGCCCCACGTCATCTTCTGGAGGGCCACAAACCACCTCTCCCGACCCTCCGGGCCGCCTCTCCCCTCTCACAGACAGCCACCCAGTAGTGGCTCCCTCTCCTCCCCCTCCCCCTCCCTCTCTCTCACTCCTCTCAGACCCCTCCAATGAGGGGCTTGCAGAGGTGTCTCTCTCAGCCTTTGCAGGCAGTTTAGTGAGCCCAATATTCAACAGCAGCGCTTCTAGGAGAGCTCCGTTTGTCAAACAACTCTCTAAGGCTACCGGTTTCAATGGTTTCTGTGAATATTCTTCCAAAGATGCAGCTGCTTCCCCTTGAGATATCTTCCTCTTCTGCGAGCCATTAGGGTTATAGTAGACCTGACGGTCCCCATGCTCCGCTTCAGACGGAGGTTCAAGCTTCATTTCCGGCGGCAGGGAGGGAGGGGCTGCTTCGTGCGATACGGTGAGAGAGTGAGGGTGGGAGCGGTCGGGAACGAGAGGGTGGTTGTGCTTAGCGAGGTGGGAGACCACTGTCCTTCGGAGGTTGTCTTTGTGGAAATCAACGGTTCGTTTCGCGGGGCATCCGAGGATTTTGAACAGACCGCATCGGTAGTATTTCCTGCTCAAATTCAAGCGGAAGCAGGAGCATTCAGAAGCTGAGAGTGGCACTGCTGAGTGAGAGAAAGAGAGAGAGGGGGAGAGAGGGAGGGAGGGCGAGAGAGGCATTCTGCGAGAAGAATGTAGGGAGGAAGGAGGCAGGGGATAATGGTTTGTTTCCTTTTGTCTGGGTGAAATAAGCAGATTGGGGGGAGGGGGCAAACTTACCGCATGAAATCAGTGCCCTTGATTCTCTTTTGTCCGTACTGTTGCCATAGATGCCCGTCGTCGGGAAGACGTAGAGGATGCCGGATTCTCATTCTGTGCAATAACTCTTCGAATAATGATTAAAACAATTGTTGTATTCAGTTAATAATCTCAAACCAATATAAACAAGTCTAGTGTACGCTATAGAAGCCAGCACCCTTAGGGCTACAAAATTTACCTCTTTCTCGGGATGTCTGTTTCGTCAATGCGGTTCCTTTCTCCATCATGTTCAACCAGCGACGAGTTCTCAGGTGCAGATCTGCGGCCGCGAATGTCCGAATATTGAGTTCAACATTTTTTGGTTTCCACAAGTCTACAATTAAAGAAAACCCCAATTACTTTACCTTCTGAGGTTTGCGAACCCTAATATCCAAAATGGCCCGTTAAAACACATGCTTCTCTCGTACTCCGAAGCGCTCCTGCTAGTTTCATCCTTAAGAGAGAGCCTCCTACTCGGCTGACTGACACATGACGGTTCTCCATGGCGCCATGGTCTTTGTATGTTGAAATGGCAGACGTAGAGAGAGGGGAGGAGAGGGGAGAGAGAGAGAGAGCGAGAGAGAGAGAGAGAGGACGAGGCTAACTCTGCATCCGGCGTGCCCCAGCGTTGCGGGGAATTGCCAGCTGGCGCCACGTGGTCCTCCTCCGCCTCCTCCCTGCTGGGCGCGCGCCCCTCCGTCTCGCTCCCCCCGCTGGGCTCCGCCTTCACGGACGGCTCGGTCTCCCCGCCAGCCTCCATGGGACCGCTCCCTTATGCCCCCTCTTCACCCGTCCTCTCCCTCCCTCCGTCCCTCCCCTCCGTCCCTCCCCTCCGTCCCTCCCCTCCCTCCCTCCCTCCCACCCTGCCCGCCCTCCCTGTCCCTCTCTCTCTCTCCCTCTCCCCCTCTCCCCCTCTCTCCCTCTCTCCCTCTCCCCCTCTCCCCTCTCTCCCTCTCTCCCTCTCCCCCTCTCCCCCTCTCCCCAACTCTCCCTCTCTCCCTCTCTCCCTCTCTCCCTCTCTCCCTCCCTCTCTCCCCTCGCACCTCCCCCGCCGCCCCTACCCCCCCCGGGTGGTACCACACGTGCGAATGGCGGGGGCCTGTACGAAGGCGGATAAGCGGCCAAGGAAGGGCCGGCGCGTGGCGGCCCGCCTGGCGGCCCCGCCGGGTCCTCAGGACTGCGCGGTACGGCCCACGCCGTCCAGCTGGCGCCGCCCGGGGCCTCCACGTGGCCCTGCCCGCCGCGCGGGCCAATTGCAGAGCCCTCGGCGGGCCCTGATTGGCCCGCGGCCGCACGGCGAGGCGGACCGCCAGTCGCGTGCGACAACACTGCCGGGCCCGCGAGCGTACGACGGCGGTGTCGTATAGCGGAGGTCCTTCCTGGAGGACCGCCCGCCGTCGGGCCCGCCCCGTTCTTGGATTTGCCGCCCGGGCGCGCCATCATGATATCGCAAACGGCCAAAGACGACATTAAATGGGTGTATCTTGATTCGTACGATTCTGCGGGTGGTTGCAGTTTGGACGCTAGCGAGTATTTAAGAAAGGCCGCCCTCTTGCAAAGAGACAAGGTTACGTGGCGCAATCTGGAAGGTCCATGTGGAGAGAAAAGTTGGTCAACAGTATTAAGACAAAATTTCGTACGGTTACTTTTGAAAGCTGTACGATTTTTAGCGGACCTGCGGTTGAGAGATGACCGCCCGCCCGGGCCGCGGTCGAGAACACGCGGATGAATGTACGGACGGATTAGGCCGCGCCAAGACAAGAATCGAATGGCATTTTATTTGGGGACGCGGAAAATCAATTTTCGTATCTTTTTGGACTGGACCGCCGCGCACAGTGCAGATGGACGCAGTTTCATGCGGAACAGCGCCGTGTAACAGTGTGGTTTCCCAGCACCGCATATGACGGGGGGGCGGGTCTTGGTCCCCGGCCTTTACCGTACTTCTGTAGCCTCTGTGAAACACGAGACTCTGCTGCCAACAATAGTCAGAAAGTAGTCGACTAAAGACCCTCCCAAAACCAAGCCGTCCTCTAACCAGACGGCGCGCCGAAGTCAAACGTTCCTAACCGCGTTTCGCACAGGATATGATTCGCAGCCAGCGAGCAGAAAATCCTGGATGTCCGTACTTCCAGATGTACGGCCATATTTGACTTGAACCGCCGCTGGTGCGTCAGCAGGATTCGGCCAGCCAATCAGGAGCCGCCTGGCAGTAGTCAATCGGGAGACGGTTTTGTCGTTTGTCACATCGCGATGCCGTCGGCGTATCGGCTGTGACCGGCAGGGCCCGCCGGCCGCTGGCGCGATTCCCGTACTTCTGCCGCCCAGTGGAGCTGCCGGTCACAACTCGAGGCCGCCGACGCCGGCAAGTCTGGTCGGCCATAGCCGCCGCTACGCCGACGATATGATAGCACCTATCCCAAACGACAAGATGGTCGCCCCTTCGCATGTCCCTATCCGCACAGACTTTCTGTCCGTTTGTGGTCGGCGGCTCCTGATTGGTTGGAAATCTGCCGTTTGTCGCGGCGATTGGCCATCCTTTGACTTATTCTCTCGTCCTCAGCACCGGTCAACGCACCAATCAGGAGCCGCCCCGGTCGCCCGCCCTGCTGGTGCCTGTGGGCTGGCGCCTATTGGGTGGACAGGGATAAGAGCGGATACGATATATCACGATGTCGCCGGTGCAGCGGCGGCGACGGACGGAAGTTGCCGGCCTCGCCCTTGGCGCCGTCACTTCCGCCGGCCGGCCGGCAGTAGCGGCGACGCCGGCAACTTTCGTCCGTCGTCGCCGACGGTTAGAAATGGAGCACGCGGTTCGGAGGAGCGAAAAACTTATTTTTCAACTTCTATAACAGTCTTATAGTCTTGTCCATTGTGACCGCTTCCTCTGGTTCCCTATGTCGATTTTATCCATGTACATTTGATGGCCTTGCCATCGTGAGTTCAATCAAACATCCTTCCCTTATAACACTTTCACAGGTCGGACCATGGGATCGCCAGCCATTGGACGACCATTGCCTGGCACTGGTTGGACGATCCAACGGTTCACAACCATTGCAATGGTTGATCCAATGGTCCGACCTGTGGGCTTCGGCGCGGCGCGCGACGTGACAGGCCGGAGGGCGACGGAGCACCTCGCGCGTGATGATGGACGTTTCCAAGGTTCTCTCCTTCAAAGTTTCCTTCGGCAGGAGGGAGGTTCGCTCCCGCTGGGCGGCCCACAGGCCACACCCATCGATTTGGGGGGGCACGGGAGGGACACGTGTCGAGACGGCAGAGAACAGTCGAGGGATGGCCATGGCTCAGAGTCAGCCAATTTAGTTGCATGCATGCGCGCCGTAGAGACTGACTGACTGACTGATTGACTAACAGACTGGCCAATTCCACATCCAACACACCCACAATGAGGAGTACGTGGCAAGCCGTGGTTGGTTGCAAAGCACACCCTCATCTGAATCATGGCCTCATTTGCGGCGCGGCATTGCCCCCCCTTCAAGCCTCACTCGAGGTCACCTGAGCTCCATCCTGAACCTGCCTGCGATTCGACCTCACTCACTCACTCCCTCACTCTTTAGCGTCAACTTAAACCCCAACGGCCAAGCCCCCCCCCTCCCCCCCCCCACCCCCTCCTAAGTCCACGGATGGTCCATGGCTGCCACACCCTCTTCTTTGCTCCATTGCCGAAGCCGACGAGCTTTGCGCAGCTTCCCCCGTGTTCGCAGGCTCCGGCAATTTTGGTTTTAGAATTGAATAAATCTCTTCAGTACCGTACTAAACAAAGGCCTTTCACTATGCGGCATTGGGCCTGATCGCAGTTGTCCACCGTGCCACGTGTCTGCTGATCGACGGACGAGACTCATCCGAAGGCAGCTTCACTGTCCCTGTGATGGGACTCGCCTCGCCCTCCGCAGAGCCATTCTCTTCCCCGCCATGGCGTCCCTCCTCGCCTTCCGCCTCCCCCCTCCTCCTCCCGAATGTACTGCTCCCAGGGGGGTCGTCCATGGCTTCCTGCACTTGCCTGCATTCCGATCGTCTGGTGAGGCACACTTGGAAGCGTCTCAGCTTTATGAACCGCGGCGCGACTTGGAAATTGCTGCTGCCTTTAGAAATAAAAGCCTCCGAATTACATGGGAGCCTTCAGACAAGCGCGGAATGAAGGCCTTACCGAAGTGGGTTCTCGCAAGCAGCTTCATTTACAGGGGAGTGAGGCTCACACAGGCTCCGACTCCCCCTCTCCTCCTGCGCCATATTCAGTCTGCAGCAACATCGTGAAGCAGCCCCCATTAGACCCCTCCACCTCCGCGAGAAGAAAAACGAAACCATGGCAATGGCAACCAGTCGATCGACTCCTTCAGAAACTCCCCCACACCTCCCCTTTCAGAGAAACCTTGGCATGCCAAGCCGACTTCAGTGAAGTGGTGAAAGAGAGGGAAGCAAGTTTCATATATTGGGGGCCTCTCTCAATTTCCTCATGTGTTGAATGCGGATGTAAATTCGGTACCGCTCTCACCTCTCTCGCAAAAGACAGTCTTTGCGGCTTCCCTCCCCCGGCCTCGTCTTGCTCTCCTGTGGTTGCTTTCTTCTTCTTCTTCTTCTTCTTCTTAATCTTCTTCTGCATCGGCAGGCAGCGCTTCCTTCCTATCAGCTATCTGCAGTACTCTGCGAAGCGCTCCGAAATTTTTGATTTAGGGCGGGAGCTGATAGTTGGGAAATCTTTAACTAGTTTGAACAGCGAGTGGCTTACAGCCACTCAGAGATGAAAGTCAAGCAGCCAACATGATGATCCTTCATCTTTCTTTTTAAGATGGCGCAATCACTCTAACAATAAAAGCTCAGCGCGCATCACCTGCTTCGCCTTTTCCTCCGTCTCCTTAGTCTTCTCCGTCCCCTTCTCACCTTGTTTCTCCAGTTGCTGTTTCAGCTCATCGACTTGTTTCTGCAGCCTGCCCACACATCATTTTTACATTGATCAGCACCATACATTGCCGCAACCGCGTACTGTCTGCCTCATTCCCCTCCCCTTCCCTCCCCCTGTCAAAAGCTCAGACAAAGCACTCCCTCCCTCCCACCCCCCCCACCCCCCCTCATCGACATTTCCCCCCCTTCCCCCCCCCCCCCACCCCCATAACGCAGTTCCATGTAAGAACCGTTCAACCGTTGCCTCTGCCTGCTGCCTTCCCTGTTCCGCCGCCGCAAGTCGCTCTCTAAGGTCCCGCCCTTCAAGCTGCTGCGCTGCGATCTCCGTCTTCAACCTCTCTGTGTTGCGCTCTTGATCCTCCATTGCTTCCTCAAACGAGCGGTTTGTCAGAATGCAGCAGTCCTGCATCCAATCAATATCAGCGCGTGAGAGACCCGTTCAATAGGCGGGTTTGGGCCGGTCCCCAAAAGACAAAGAATTCGCTTTCAGTTCATGGGTCACCTGAATGAAAGGTTTTCAGCCGCTGACAATGAATTGACTGCTTGAAGACGAAGGAGGGGCCCCAAGGCCATCGACACCCCGCAAACAACCATGCCGGCCTTTCCCGACCTTTTTCCGTTTTGCAAAAAAGTAGTGGTCTCATTGAAGGGCAAAACGTTACCTTAACTCCTCCCTCCACATTCTCGTTATTGACATCTTCACCCTTTCGCAGCCGTTTGGAGCCCTCAAACCTACTATCCTCCAGTCGCTGCTGTTCTCCGTCTCCTGGCCACTCTCCATCTTCACCCATCACTGTCACAACACATCAAATTCATGCCATTTACTACATAGAACGGAATGAACAAACCAAAACTGGTACCTGATTGCTTCTAAGTTGAAAAAACGGGTTACTTGTAGCAGCAGCAAAGCTTCCCGCTGGCACGGTTCGAGCTCACCTATGGCGGAAGCCTTGCGCTTGGTTGGCTCCTCGCTACTGGCTGCCTCAGCGACTTCCCGAAAGACAAACGAAAGAGCGGCTCCTGCAGTCGCACAACAGTACGAGAGAGAGAGACTGAGCGAGAGGGAGAGAGAGAGAGAGAGAGAGAGAGAGAGAGAGAGGGAGAGAGTCCCCAACAACCGACCCATTCAAACAACAAAATGCCCACGAAATGAAAAAAGTTCGGAACCCAACCCCCCCCCCATTGCGCACACCTGAAAACTCCTGGAACAAGAAGGGGTGGCTCAGATGCAGCGCCTCCGGCGGCCCCACGAGCGAGAGCACGTCCCCGTGGCGGAGGCGGCGCTCGGGCCCGTCCCTCTCGAGGCGCGCGCGGTTGATCCACGTGCCGTTCGCGGAGCTGTCCTGCACCCACGCCTCGAGCTGCCGCCCCGTGGCGTCGCCCACGCGCTGCCGCCGCACCACACGGCAGTGCCACGCGTTCACCGAGGGGCTCGCCACGTGGCAGTCGGCGGTCACGGGGGCGCGCCCCAGCACGTGCTCGCGCGCGAACAGAGCGAACTCGGCGCCGTCCACGCACTCGCGCGCCTCCGCGGAGAGCGCGGTCAGCGCGCCCCACTGCGAGGAGCGGCCGGCCGCCAGGGGGGTCCGCGCGAGCCGGGCGGCGGCCGTCCACACCGACACTGCGCTCTCGCGCTCGCCGGGGGAGGCCATGGCGGGCGGAGGGAAGCGGGAGGTAGGCAAGGGGACGTCTGGGCCGGGCGGAATGCCGGTGGCCATGGTGGGCGGAGGGAGGGAGGAGGCAGGCAAGGGGAGGTCTGGGCCGGGCGGAATGCCGGAGGCCATGGCGGGCGGAGGGAGGCGGGAGGCAGGCAAGGAGAGGTCTGGGCCGGGCGGAATGCCGGTGGCCATGGTGGGCGGAGGGAGGGAGGAGGCAGGCAAGGGGAGGTCTGGGCCGGACGGAACGCCGGAGGCCATGGTGGGCGGAGGGATGCAGGAGGCAGGCAAGGGGAGGTCTGGGCCTGGCGGGATGTCGGAGGCCATGGCGGCAGCGGAAATGACGACGGGACGGAGAAGGTAGTGAGGGGGGAAGGGGAAGCACCGCGAGGCGTGACGTACGGTGACGCGACGTGACGGCCCCACGAAGTTTCGAGCGCCGGAAAGAAGGCGCCAAGCGGACATTCCGACGTCCGTACAGCGCGCGTCTGGAAGGGGATTGCGCCAGCAGGGACCGCGATCCGTGGGTGCCACGTGGCTGGTGCAGACGGCATCCCTGCCAGTGGCCGTACACGTGGCCTTATCGGGCCACGTGAACGGCCCGATTGCGAAATATCTGCGGAAAGGTGACCAGGAAGTGGGATTTGGATGTTTGTCGCGTTGCGGCGCGATACTGGCAATCTGAGCGCCAGCCGTTTCGAAAAGGTTGGAAATATCGGATCCGAGATTGGCTGGTACGATAGATTCAGATCTTATGAGATTCGATCAAAGATTCGAAGGTATGTCCAGCCAAATGTCCAGATTCTCTGGAGAAAACGATGATATTTTGGCTGTATCCTCCGCAGCCAATCGCGGCTGACTATCGGGCGTGCGGATGTCGACACGTTTCCTAACACGTGGTTGTCCTTTGGGGCGACATTTGTCGTATCTGTTGATCTCGGCCGCCTCTGCCGCGCCGATGGCATCTGGCATTCAAAATTTGTACAGGGCGTGTCCGTACATGGTCACGTGGTTGTGTCAGCACGATCTCTACAACGCTCGTGATTGGTTGCAAAAAATTTGAAATCGTACAAATCCTCGGTTTTTCTGGAGCGTCGGGGGTCAATCCAACAGAATCTTCCGTAACAAAAGAAATAAAAACAAGTACTGTCGACACAGAGATTCTTCCCCAAACAAGTTACGTATTCTGATTCCACTTTAGTATACCGTACCTTACCGTACCGTGCTTGAGAAAAAACTCAGATATTCAAATTTCCCGTCCCTCTGGTTTCTCAAAGCAAACTGACGGTTGCGCGTTTTGTGGCCGCGGACGGTGGTATGATGTCATCACGCGTCAGAAACCTGAACTCGCGAAACTTCGTCTGGTTTCTCCGGCAAGTTGGCTGCTCGCCCTAGACAAGATGATGACGTCACTACTGGCGGTGAGCAAACTGCAACCTATACAACGTCCGTGACCGCAAACTCGGACGCTTCCGCAGTGACGTCGTCAGTGACATCAGCCGATTGCGGTAAGGGCCTGCGGGTCCGCTCCCTCCCCGCGACTCTGCCTCGGTGCGCCGCACGTGCGGGTCGCGCCAGGCTGGAGCCGCACGTGTGATGCTCAAAAATATTTATTGGACTCCCTTGTCAGAGTCAAGAGTTTAGGCGGCAACAGACGACTGGAACACGAGCCATCCAGATGTGTCGGTTGGAGTGAGACCCTCTCCTACGCTCCCGGCTCCTCAAGGCAAATCACCTTCCATTGGAACTCTAGTTCGCACTGAGGAGGACATTCTGCTCTCTTCAAATCAAAGGCACTCACCCATAGCCCAGTCTACACACAAAGAAAATGCCAAAGATAATGCTGCGGAACAACACAAGAGAGAAGTTTGTAGGAGAAAGCTCACGAATCGAAAATTCCTTAATGCATAATCACCCACATGAAAGTTGCTTCCCAACACTACAAGGTAAGCTCTCTCACTCACTACCTCACACCACGAGTGAAGGTACCCTCGATACACAAGCAAGCACAGAATAAGAGTTAATCCTACCAAGCAAAGCTTCTCTCTATTATACTACCATGGCTATGTGACGTGACTCCTTCCTGTGGACCGGACGTCACGTCACAGCCGCACCCCCTTGCAGATGCATGCATTCAACAGCCAGCTACGCGGCCTATGTAAACCTACTGCACTGTATGCCAGCACCGACCTAGGGTATGCGTTCCGTACTGTTCCGCCGCCCGTGCAAGGTCTGACTCGGTCCCCTCCTCAGTTGACCTCGTCAGAGCCGCGGTCCCCACTACGGGTCCACGTGGTGCCGCCTCCTGGCGCCGCCATTCTCAGCGCGTTAGGCGCACACCGCCGAAGTCTGTACGGCCGCCATACATGGTAGAAGGACTAGGAGCACATCCCACGTCACACAAACTTAGTACCAACATAGTTAGTGTATACTTTTGGAAAATGATACAGCGGCCCCACTTTTTGGATATCGGCGCCCCCTTTTGGGAAAAATTGTACTTTTTTTTTGGGCTAATCACCCCCCCCCCCCCCTTGGATCTTTCGGGAGGAGAGATCTTGTAGACAATCGGACCCCGCGCCTCGCGCGCAGGATCCGACTGTGCACCGACGTACGGCGCCGCGCATCGCGGCGTGGCCCGCGAGATGCAGCGAGCCTACGGAAACGTTGTCCTCACCTGACCCGTTTGGGTCAGAGGTTGCCACGTGGCAGTCTTCCATTGGACAGCCCTGCTGCCGATCCCCCATGCCGATGCAGTGGACCCCCATAATATTTTCCACCTTGTACAGTGCGTCCCCAAGAAATTCGCCCCGATTTTGCCGAAACCACCTTTTTGTACGGTAACTCAATGTTAGCGTATTAGGGGTGTTATCCTTACCTGACCTATTCTCCAATACAAAATCTGTTAATCGAAACGGATTTCAAACATGGGCCACGCTTTTACTCTGTACGGTAAGTACGAATAAAATCTCTAATTCGTACGGTATACGTACGGCACCAATAGAAGCTCGTGTATCTAAATCACGCTACGGTACGATACGATACGATACGTACGAACAGACATGAACTCTAACATAATACCGCTCGCCTATTGGTAACACGGACCTTATATTTGCAAATTACAATATTTTCGCCCAGTATTTGCCGAAACCATGGCGAAAATATTATGGGGGTCCACTGCATCGGCATGGGGGATCGGCAGCAGGGCTGTCCAATGGAAGACTGCCACGTGGCAACCTCTGACCCAAACGGGTCAGGTGAGGACAACGTTTCCGTAGGCTCGCCGCATCTCGCGGGCCACGCCGCGATGCGCGGCGCCGTACGTCGGTGCACAGTCGGATCCTGCGCGCGAGGCGCGGGGTCCGATTGTCTACAAGATCTCTCCTCCCGAAAGATCCAAGGGGGGGGGTGATTAGCCAAAAAAAAAAGGACAATTTTTCCCAAAAGGGGGCGCCGATATCTAAAAAGTGGGGCCGCTGTATCATTTTCCATACTTTTTTGCGACCAGTTCTTCGTGGTTCCCCATGCTTCTTTTGTCCATGTACATGTGATGGCCTCGCCATCGTGAAATCAATGCCACTTCCCTTTTCTTGAATGCCCTCGCCCTTTTAGGTCACAAGTAGGTTTGGACAACACTTTACGGGCAGCATCCTGAATTTTTGAAGTTAGTCTAACAAAGCTTCTACTGTTGTCAAGAGAACGCTTGGAAATTGGGATCGCCACAACACAATGGACATTACACGACAATACAGATTGACGATGATGCCTGCCGGAACTCCCCCGACATATGAAACTTTTTAAAGTGTCCCCGACAGCTAATAAGTCAACGAGATGCATCATCCACTGATAAAGCGTCCGCATTGCGAATCCAACATGTGATGAAACGTGGCTTGCATGCCTATAAACCTATGCGAGTGTTGTACGAGACGAAATGTGAGCTCCCTTCCTGCTTTCAGGGTGTCTGTTAGCGAGAGCAGGAAAGTCGTCCTTGTGCGTCAGCCCTAAACAACCTTCACTCTTCTGTCACGACTTACGAGTTGAGAGCCGAAAGCCGCCACTGTGCAGGTGACGTGAGTCGGTTTCCTCATTTATCCGCACTTCGCCGAAATGATGACGTAACGATCCGGTTTTTACAACAAAAAAAAAAAGGCAAAAAAAACACAGTGCAACACTTCGCGTGCCTCCGCTTTCTTTCTGCAAATCGGAGTGAAGTTCGCAATTTGCATCTGCCAGAAAAAGGATTTGGAGCATCAAACATTTGGAGCATCGCCTCAAAGAAGATGCCGTGATCGCAGGGACGAAGTTGGCCTTGTTGGAGGTCGAGCAGCAGCCTTTTACGTTTCGTACCAGCAGTGCATCCTTCATCCCTGCCTTACAACATCGCTGCTAAAAGATAGGCACGTAACGATGGCGACGAGGCATGCCAGCAAGCATCAGAGGATCATCTCTCGCAGCCACCAAAAGAGAATTCATGATTGGATCTGGTTTGACATGATCTCCTTCTATCAGGGGACAAGTCCAATATGGTCAACTTCATGTCTCCTCGCTGCAAGCAACAAAGCCATTTCGCTTCGCATTGAATCCCGAACGGAGGGAGGCGCTAAGCTATAACTGCTACCCAGTGCCTTATTGTTTCTCCACCGGGAAAGTTTAGCCACAGATTATGCCCTTCTGAGGAAACCCTAAACTAGCCTTTATTTCCTTTGCAGCCCAGCGGATCAACAAGGTAGCCGGAGACTAACAAAGGAACCGTCAGCCAACCTACGCCTTATGAACATTTATTTGCACGACGGTTGATTGCCGGTTCAAAATGAAAGAGACAACATGACTGCCCTTTCTTTATAAAGCCTCTACAAACTGGCGACGGCAGACTGTGCCTCTGCAGGTTCGTGCATTCAAACGGAAAGGGCACAGCCACATCCTCTTCAATAGTACAACTGCAGAATGTCCGGTACGAGCGCCAAACCCCTAGGCTGAAGCCATGTTTTTAAGGTCGCTGCAGCCTTTTCAAACTTTGCAAAGGTCGTCATTTCCGTTGGAAGGCACAAATCTTAGGAGGAGAATTGGATTAGATTCTAGCAATAGTCCATGGGGCTTTACACCCCAAGAGCTTCCAAAAGGGCAGCCTGCCACTGATTGGTCACCTCCGCCATGAAACTCCAGATTCGAACTGCCCGTTGCTCCATTCATGTAAACTGCAAATGAGAACAAAGATCAAGAACACCAAAAGATTTCAAAAAGTCCACTTTCCATTGGCCTTCTTTTGGAGAGCAACTTTATCTAAGCAAGTCTAGAGAGGGTTTAGGATTTCTTCACGGTCAAAACCTGCCATGACATTGGCACACTTCGAACCCCCCAGTCCACTTCTGATAACTCCTTCCCTTTACTAAGGGATCATCCAAACACTTGCAGTGACGAAGCCAGTCATATTTGGGAGATGCCAAGATTCCTGAGCACATTCAAGCAACAGTCCAACGACGTACTGACTTGAACGTGATTCATTGCAGGCATTGTAATCGAGCTACCTCATTCTACTGCGCGAGCAGGCAGTGATGATATACATTGCAGGTAGTGGGAAATCACCTCCAGGGATAGCCGTGCCGGCTCCACATTACTGGAAGTCGTCCTTGAAAGCACGTCGTTGCATTGAGGAGAAAGTAGTTAGCGTCTCTGGAAAAACTGTGGTGTCCCGCGAATCGATTAAAACCTGTAGCCTGCAAAAAATCTACCTCGATGGCCGCTTAAAGAAGAGTAATGCTTCAGAATGAATTGAATGTACGAAGCACAGAAATAGTACTCTCTGGCGACTCCCAATGATTTCCGACCATAACCTCAGACTCCACCTTCTCTAACTTCCTGCCTACCACCCCCCCCCCCCCCCCCCCCCCCCCC
>CM074805.1:1087044-1192782 GCA_037447605.1 Zygnema circumcarinatum
CCCCCCCCCCCCCCCCCCCCCGCCTTCCCTCCAAAGAAACGCAAATCCCTTTTCTTTACGTCTCCTTCTGCAGCGCTTGCAGACGAGCAACACGTCCTGGATCGCAGATTTCCAATTGGCTGCCTCACCCAATCAAGGTAGTGTCTCATTTGGGAAACCTAAATGCAAAGCTTGACCCCAATGCTTCAAATCAGAAGCCGTTTGGCCCTTTCCTTTCTCACAATCACTACTTGATAGATCTGCCTCGATTGGTGTTACTGGCTGCTCCTCAGGCATCCTATGTTCCATTGGTCGCAGAGCTTCCGGCAAGTTTCCCCCCTTGCTGTGACCCCCCTCATGACCGCTGCTGCTGCGCGTGTCAATGGACCTCGCATCAGAAGAGAGGGCCCGCCCCATGGGGGGCATGGGGGCATCCGTTTGCGAAGGGCCCTGGTCCATGGTCACTATTGTACGGCGAGGGTGGTTGTGGACGTGGGAATCTGTGATTCGCAGCTCAGCCGGGTTGCTCTTTCGGAAGTCGACAGTTTTCTTTGCAGGGCAGCCGAGCACCTTGAACATGCTGCAGCGATAGTAATTCCTGAAGAAGCAAAGATGAGGACAGCAAAGCAAGGGTGTAAGGGTTTGGAGATTTGCTTCAAACACACGAAGCCTCAACCTGGGAGACTTGGAGCCTATTGACGAGTGAAAACCTAACAATTGACTCAAGCAGCGAATTCTCGCCAAGAATCCAATACCCGAAAGGAAGACAGAGTAGACATTCTGAAGCAGAAGGAGGTGCGCAAAAACTATTGCCGTACAAACAACAATATAAAGATAGATGCACAACAGTAATGATCAAGCACTCGCAAGGCTGCCTATGCCTATCCCTAATCTGAGCCAACAGACCAATGGTCCAAACAGCTGACTCAACAAGATGAACAAAATGAGGAGCTGTAAACAGAAGCCTATGAACGAACGCAAAGACAACAAGGCACCCACACAAAGTAAAGATTGCACACGGCAAATTGACAGTTATGGTTGATGGTAGAATTCACCACATCGTTTGTGAACCACCCAACAAGCGAAACTCTGCTATTAGCACACTAATGCTGCCGTCTCGTCTGCTTAACAGAAGAGTGCGGAGCTCTCACCGCTGATGTTGCGTTCCCCGAATGTGCTTCTGCCCATACTTGAGCCACATGAAACCATCATCTGGCACTTCCAAATTGCCTCCAAGCTGCATCATCCGAGGTCTGCACATGCTTCGCGAAAAAAGATTAACACCATATGCGGTAAAAGCAATTAAAAGCCTTCAAGTGAATACGCGTTTATCTCACATGCGTGTTGAACAAGTGTTCAGAAAATAAACACATCCAGAATCGCCTTCATCAGAATAAAGTAGTACCGAAAATTACTCAGGCGATAAACAAGTCTCAAAAGAAGACGCTGCAGCCGCTAAAAGGCGCTCGCCATATTCATTGGACACGTTCAATTTAGCTTCACACCTTTTGGAGGGGCTGCCCTCTGACTCGCTTGGCAGTGCGCCACCTCCCTGCGCAGCGCAAGCTCTCTGCGGCCATTGCTGCATATCCAGCTCCGACGCGAGCATGCTGAAAAAAAGCCAGAGGGCCGACTTTGAATACCCTTCCTTGCTGCTTTCCGACTGCTCCGACTGCTGTAGGTATCAAAAAACTGATTGCAAAGGTGTGGCCTCAAATTTGTAACCCTAGAAGCTCTTGGTCGTCGTCGTCGTGAATAGGGACCAATATTGCATCTTGCGAGTTTCACAAGGACCGATGTTTGCAAATCTCTGCAAATTTAGAATCGATCCTGCGAAAGTAGATGAGACAAGTACAATATTTCCTCAAAAGCGTCGCAATTCTGCTTGCCCTATCTGCCGCTTGCCCCTCCTCAGTCGAATTCCTCCTTCCCCAAGCTTCAACCTGACCGGAAAACAGAAGAAGAGACATGGGAGACCACTACGCTCCCAGCATTAAAACTCACACAACCCCCAAAACTACTCGCCCGTAACCTAACCTCCCTCCCCCCCACCGATACCCCCCCCTCTCCTCCCTCCCTCCCTCCCAGTAGCCTCAGCTTCCTCCCTCCCTCCCTTCCTCCCCTGCAGCTGTGCCTTCAAGGCTAAGCGGCGCCGCTTGACCAAGGTGGGTCGCCATTCAAGGTACAACCCTCCTCGACACCACCCAATCACAACCTGCCACGTTGGCATTTCTGTCTACGTGGTGGTCCCTGATTGGCCCATATCATTCCGGGCCCCGCCAAGGGGACCCGCTAAATCCAACCGGCCCATAAATGCGCAGTTACTTTGGCGCCGACCCAACAGGCCCCAAAGGACGCTTCGCCGCGCCGTACGTGCGGGAATCATTTTTTTTGAAGCATTAATGTAAATAGTTTCCCGCAATCGGGGCCAATCAGGGCCGATTAGGCGTTGAAATCTGGAACTTTAGGGCGCCACGTGGCCCTGTCGGCGTCAGGCCGGGCGGCAGACAGTCCTGCGGGCCTAAGGACCGCCGACGGATGTTGTCGTTTTCCGGCGAGACCGCGGGGGCTGGCAGGGGGCGGGACGGCCCCTGGGCGGCTGAAAACGGGGACGGATTTTGCGGCCCGCGCTTTGACTTTCGGGAAATCCCAACTTGAAGGGAGGGCCGGTGGGCCGTACGATGGGCCTCGCACGTGGGAGGTACGGCCAGGGCGATGAGGGGAGGGTTGCTTTTGGCAATAATGGGCCGGCCGACACTTTGAGGGACGAAATTGAATGGAATTGGGTTGGGGCAGAATGTGCATTGACCGGACGATGGCGACCGCGCAATAATAATAATAATTATGACGGGCTGGGCTGGCTAATTTAATTGCTTTTAAAGTTTTAGAGAGGAGGTGTTGCTAGGGTCAAGGGTTAGTTTTTTTTTAAGCCGAAGGATTCATGCCAATGGTGGTGACTATACAAAAACAAAATGGCATGAGCGTTCATATGAACAAACAAGCGAAGCGAAGCGCACACACGAAGTCGACGGACGACCAAAGGGACCCTTTAAACATATAGTAATGGGCAAACCAACAACCGCATGGAGCTACTAAAACTACAAGCAGCGGGGACGGGAGGGTCCAGACCATGGAGGGGACTTGGCCAGCAGCAGCAGCAGCAGCAGCAGCAGCATCAGTATACAGCAAATGTACAGAATTAATAACAGGGTCGAGCCTAGACTAAAGCCTAGAGTTCAACAAACAAAGTCAAGGAGCAGAGTGCCCTCTGTTTTCTTCACTTAGTCACACTCTCTATCGATCGCTGCCCAAACAAACTCTTCGCAGGAAGTGCAGCCATTGGAAAGCGCGACCCCAAGGAACCCGGCCAGATCCATGGCCTCCTGCAGGTCTGCCGCCCCCTGCACATCCTCCAGCCACTCGAGCAGATTCCCTGCAAACTTGAGCATCCTATCAATGTCCAATAGCTGACGCCTCATAGCAACTTCCCAAGGCTCCAACTGCTGAGCTTTCTCCTCCGCAGCACCTCCCGTCCCTCTTCCTCCGGACTCCATACCTCCGTCTCTTCCAACCTCGTTTCCAACGGACCTCCCCTCCGCATCTACAGTCCAATCCCCCCCTGCCGTCCTCATTGCAGGGTCCTTCAAAAGCCTCTGAAGTTGATCAACAATACCAATGAACACCAACATCGGCTTCACGGCAGCGAAGAGAGCCTTTTCATTGGATCCTTGACCTTCCCCTGCAGAGGCGGAGGGAGGAGGAGTCTCCGACAGCGAAGTGGCAGAGGGAGAGAGGTGCGATGAACTCGACTGTGAAGGGGATGAAGCCGATACTCCCGCAGGCAGTCGCGGCAAAGAGCTGCTCCCAGACAGCCCTGCTGCCAAAACTCCACTTCCCACAGCCCCTGTTCCGTACGCTTGATATGCTTGGGCTAATGCTCGCCGCAAGAAGACAGGTTTTTGCTGCTCCCACTGCTCCCACGACTGAAGAAGAAGTGACCACATGAGCATAAACTGACCAGACTCATCTGGGTTCCTTGTGAAAGCGAGTCCTTGCAAACGCGAACCCAGATGGGAAGGTAAAGGCAATCCATGGTTTCCCCTCAAGCCGCTCATCTCCCTCAGAGGGGACCCTCCTGCAACTGCAGGACTGCTGCCACTCCCGGAGGAGGCAGGTGTGCCTCCATCAGGATTTGAAGATTGAAGGAAGGAGGAGAGGTTGCCCTCATATATGCGGCGTTGGGTTGGTCCAGCCTGATCCAACAAAAAGGTGGCCATCTGCAGTTGAAAGGGTAGCAGTTTGGCATTGCTATCACGCCCTCCGCCTTTGCTGTCTGCACTGAAGGAGGTGTTTGTAGCGAAACGGCCGATCAGCTGTTGGCCCACCCACAGACCCCCCCACTGCAGTTAGCATTGCTCTTGGCTAAGGGACCCTTCTCTCTCCGATTCAGAAGCAACCTAACATACAAGCGTAGTATCTCGTCACTCCAAAATCCCGTCCTGAACCACCCATGCGTTTCTCGTTTGTTGAGGGTGTACTCACTGTGGCAACATCATGAAGAAGCAGACGAAGGCGGCTGCCATCTGCCCTTCCCAATGCAGAGGTTTGTTCCCACCATAGGTCACAGCAGCGCACGTACGGAGCAGAGGGCACTTCTGGACCACGCAGGGGGAACAGTCCATTGCAGAGTGTTTCGCTGTTCCGGAGAGCAGCTCCCTCCCACTCCCTCTTCGGTGTCTGCAGAGGTCGACAATAAACTACTTCAGTAGTGCAGGGGATGGGGATGGATCTTTCCGTTTTTGAACGTTTGGACACAGAGTTGGAAGCTGATGAAGTTAGAAATGACACTGGCAAGGTCGTCTGCTAAAGCCCTGCCTTCATGTTTCACTTTAAGCCTTAATACCGGCATATCAAGCTTAACGTAAGTCTGCATTCACTAAAGCTGAACGCGAGTGAGAGAATAGGGGCATCAAGAACAGAGCAGCATACAATTCATTTTCTTCCCCTAGGCAGACGGGAGAAACATATCCCCAAAAATTCTCGAAAAAAATCAAGCAAATGCACATCCCTTGAGAGAGTGAGCTACCTTAAGCGCCGAGTCAGCTCTCTTGGCCTCTAAATGGCATTGAAAATGAATCACGTTGAAGTGTGTCACCGTGCTGTACGCCCATTCAATGCGTGCTGCATATATTTTCCAGTGTCCTTGAGCCCACATCAGGTCTTGTTGGCAGCTAAGCAGGCCCTTACACATTTGCAATTCTCCCAATACCCCTGAATGGGGTTGTTCACCTCCTAAGTTAAGTGACTTAAGTCCTGCAAAGCAATAGTTTGCATTTACCACCATGGAATATCATCATCAGCGGACAGACAAATTGCTGCACTCACCAGACGAAGCAGAGGTGACACTGAATCTTTTGCCAAAGCAATAGGCCCCAAGCATCTCCTGCGGGCGGAGACGATAACCTTCACGACAGACCATGCATGATAGAGCATCTTTCTCCTCCTCCTCCACCAGCTCCAATCCCTCCAACCGGGCCATACCCATCCCCTGAACACATCTCCCAACAACAAACAATACAGCCAACGTCCTTAAATGCTTCCCAGGTAGATCATTTACGCAGGAAAGACACAGCTTCGTGCTTCTCTGATATCATTTACTCTACAAGAAAACCAACATCAGAAGAGGAGCTACGTGCCAACAACAGCACAGAAGTCTGTCCATGTCGTAATTCAGACTCGTCATAGCATAGCCCCCCACCTTGAGCAGCTCTTCCCGCCGTTGAAGAGCCCTCCTCTTCATCTCTCTTTGAGTGGCTTCCCTCAAACCCTCCACCATATCCTTGAGCTGCTGCTCCCCTGCTGCTGCCAACGTATCTAAGAGACTCTCTGCCTGAGCCCCAATGTTGTTCTCCCCCGGCACTCCCTCCAGTGCATGCAGGAGAGGCAGAATTCCCTCCTCCAGAAGGCAGACCTGTGTGGGGGGGTGCCCCTTACAGAGCCCTTCCAGCAAAGGAAGGAGGAGGGGAATGGAGGTAAGGCGCAATGCCTCCGTCCATTTCGATTGAGATTTGTACTCCATGGCAGCATCTATCTCTGGAAAAGCGCTCATCATGTAACGAACAGCCCCTGCAATCGTCCACACAACGGCAGCCGGTCACACTTACGGCAAGGATATTAGACTTGTTATGCACATTATGGTAAAGAAATAAAACCCAGATTCCGATACGGCACCTACCGCTCAGGGACATTAATTCATGCAGAAGGTAATGAGAACCGATAGGAGAAAGCAGCAAAAGAAAGTAGTGCGATGTTCGGATCTTGGAACAGTCTTCTCTTTCCCTGCTTCCCACCCACTGTCGTAAATTGCAGACAAAACGCACCTGCTGGAATACCCCTTTCCAGGATGAGAGAGCGCAGCCGGTTTCCACTCGCGTCCGTTCGGATGGCCTCTCCCACCCTCACGAAATTGCTGACTGCTCGCCGATGTTCAGCAGCCATGCGGACAACATCCTCCTTCTGAATTTAAAAATAAAATAAAAATAAAGAACACTCAATCGACTTTACCAATTAAGCGGCTTCTCAGCTGAGTGCTTCCAACAACAGACGCAAAACTGTCGGCAACAGCGATGACATGACATGTCTGGACCAAGGCACAATCACAAGTGCGTGCAAGAAGGACCATGGGTTCACCACGGAGACTTAGCCTTTGTCACATGTAAAAAACCCACTGAATCCCAAGCTAAAAAAAAAAACACAATTGCTCACAGCCTTCGAGAGATTTCAGAAACCAACATCACCTATCCTTACCTGAGCTTCTTCCTTTGCACGCTCTTGCAGACGATCGAACTCTGGCCAGTCATTAAGGAACGGCACGAAGTGATCCACCAATACCTCCATTGCCTGCAGCTCACCAAATGTGAGGTATGGGAGAATACGAGCTACAGTCTCTGCACTTTTTGCCTCTCTGTTCCTCTTGCGAGGAGCACTGCGTCCCGGCTGAGCACTTGGCCCTGCTTGAGAAGTTGAAAGCTTGTCCAAAAACATGCGAACTGCCTCCACTCCCAAACCAGCCCCCCCAGCAGCACTCCAACCGGCCTCCTGACCCCTCTCTCTCTCTGTGCGAGAGAGAGAGGGGTCAGGGGAAGCATCGCTTGCGTTGGCTTCAGCCACAAGACTTTCGACTGTAAGGAGAAGAGATTCAAGAGCTTCCTCTCCTGCAGATGAACCGTCCAATGAGAGGATAACAGCCCTTCTTGCTTGGTCGAGAAGGATGGGCAGCGCTCCCAGACGGAGGAGGGCAAGTCGGTTGGCACGCAGTTTGCAGCAATGCAAGAGAAGCTTGAGAAGGAGAGAGACTTCTTGTTGTCCAGACTTTATTTCAACCTCGCTCATCTCCTGCAGTCATGCAAAGAACTCACCAGTAAGTCCACATAACGACCACACTCTCACGACAGGACAACGGCATTAACAGCCAAACTATCCATGCTTGGCCATTCGTGCGACTCCTTCAGAATTTCAACGCATTTTGGGGGAAGTATTGAAGGCTAACCTGCACCATGTGCAGCAGCACAGCAAGACCGCCACATTCTGCCATCACCCCTGCCACTGCAAACTCAACTTCAGGGTCCAATGCCTCCTCCTGCTCATCCTCTAATTCCTTAATGATCGGCTCCGTAGCTTCTCCGTCGAGCCCCTGAAGAAGTCACAAATTCATGCCACACCACACCACATTGATCCCCATAAGCACACATGATTTTCAGGCTGGCAACACGGTCTATCCTCTATTTCAGGGTGAATGCTAGAATCCTGCCTATCGAACTTGAAGCTGTGAGACGAGAGCGAGCACATGATGATGATGATGAGACTTTACTTGAAGCCGGAAGGTGACAGTCATCGGCGGGCAGTCTTGTAGGGGGGGGAGTTGCCCTCCTTGATGGGGAGTCTGTGCCTTCCTCCAGACAAGCTCAAAGACATTCCTCACACACAAGTCAAGGCTAATGATGTTCCCAGCCACAAGCAGCTCCATTCCGTAGTCATCCTCCACTAGACCGGCCAGCTCGAGCTGCTGACAGATTTTGTTCTTCACATCGCGCATAAGAGGCCCCACCTGCAGCAGTTACACAAAGTTTTATGGAGCAGTCAGCAAACAGGACTCAGTACGCACGCATGTGATGCAAAATCCTGTCACTCTTAGTGTCGGTCACTTGCGTTGTCGTGCAAGTCAGTCTTCCATTGTCATGGGAAAGGCCAACAAAAAAAAAAAGGGGGGCAGCGCAAAAGCCATGTAGCCTTCTATCTCATTCGTCGTCATACGATATAAGGCAACAAAACTCTGAACCCAAAACAAAACTCGAACATACCTCAGCTGACGAATAGGGATTCTTAGTCATTGTCCCCCGGATGAACTCTTCTTGCGTGTGTGCCTTTGTGAGGACAAGTTGGTACACGGGCTCCGCTCTGCTTGGGCATACAATGCCACAGAGCTGCTCCAAAACATACTGCAGCTCAAACCAACTTCTTATTCAGAGAACTCCCAAGTATTTTCACAGCAGCGGCAACGAGCATTTAGAAGACACTCTCAGGCAGCCACTCTACCTTCCAGCATGATACTTTACTCTTATGAATTCACCCATACAGAAGGGAGTGAACAGAGGGTGATTGACGAGAAGAGGAAGAGGGGGGGGGGTGGGTGCTCACCAGGGGCGTTCGCCCAGGCTTGCTCTGAATCCCTTGCAAGCAACGCACACATGCAGCAAGGAACACGCGTTTACTGCTTGCGTTGTCTTTCAAGAGACTGTCCAACAGCTCTACAAGGAGTCGGCGGCAGTCTTCTGTCAGCTTTGTCTTTTGCACCACAAGGCCCCGAAGGGCCAACACAGCCTCCAGAATGCGTGAGAGCAGCTTCTCTTCCAGAAACCTGAAAACGATCGAAAAAAGCACATTCAGTTGCATGCTTGTGATCATCATAGCATGATGATCCTGCAGAAACGTTAACAAAAAAGTTTCTGCAGTTTCCACGATTAAAGGAGCAACAAGATCTGTATCAGCACGAAGAGATGAGGATTGCGAGGGCTCCAAAAGTTGGTAGAATCCCTATCGTAACAGGTTATGCTGAGCTCACCTTTTGCTTATGTTTGGGACTTGAAGAAACTTGAACAGCAGCAATCCAAGCTTGTAGGCTGAGTAACCTTGCGCAATGTTTGTATGAAAACTGCGTTCCTGTGCTTCAATGCCTGTGACATCCTCCACCATGAGTGAACAAATTGTGGGCAAAGCCCCCCTCACAGTGAGAAACAGTCTCCAGTCTTCCGCGTCCACCATCGTCGAGAAAAGCTCAAAGTACTCGGCTGCGCTTTCACCTGCACCGACATAGGAGGGGGCCAAAAGTACACTCTACACCGTCATTTTTTATCAAAGCAGAAGGAAATAAAAAAAAAAAACCCCTCCAACAGAAAACATCCACCCTAGTCTCCGCATAATGGACTGCAAACTGGCATACAGGAACAACTGCTCTGCCAAGTTCGGCCTGTTCCACCAGAAGACCAGTGTTAAACCCCACTCTCAGCAATTCGAGTTAATCAAAAACCTTAAGTTCAACACAGACCTGCGAGCCTTGCAGCCGGTAACAAGGAATAGACAAGCTCCAAGAAGCGAGCATGGCGTGCAGAGCTTGTTGCAGAGAGGACTTGTATGAGTGAGCAAGCTTCAGCCCTGATGGTCTGAGAGCACGCACTTAGCACCAAATCCTTTACCCAGCTTGCCTGTTCAAGCATTGTCAGACCCAACAATCCTGAACTTCGCTTTCCATGTTCCTTCGCTTTCACTGCCACCTTCCTTCGCCACTTCAAAAGACATCTCAATGCAGACTGTTCAGACCTTGAAATATTGGTCGAATGTCGCTCTCTGTCTTTATGAATCGACGAGAATCTCGATGGTAAAGGCGGCTTTCCTGATTGGCCTGCTACTGAAAGCAGTAGGTGCCTTCTCTCGTAATCGTCATAGCCCACACCACTTGTCCATTCTGCGTAGCTTATGATGCTGATCTCATCACCTACAGCTGCTTTTCCTTTCCCCTTGCTGCGAATGATGTTGCTTCCAACCACACCTACAGGCTTTGAGTTGCTTGAACCTAACATTTTCACTGCAGAGCTACGACTACTACTACGAGTATCGGAGATCGAAGTAGAAGAGTCCCTACTAGCAGACATGAGTGATGATGGCAGGCCACCTCCACCCACATGACTACTTCGTGAGCCCAAAACAGCTGGGCTTGCTTGAGAGCTTTCAGTGGGTGGTAGACATGCCTGAGCCACAATCTCAAGGCAGGGAAGAATGATCTGTTCGCAGATTACAGGATGTCGTGCTCCCACCTCAATAGCTTTGAACAGTAATGAAAAGACGGCACGCAACCTAGCTTCCCAGCAATTATCTGCTAAAGCACAGATTTCTGAAAGCAGGTGCATCTCATCTCGAATGCATGCGGCTACATCTAGGGATCGATGATGCTCTAAGCAGTATGCAACCTGCACACCCAAACATATCCAGAGCAACAAGAATGGACGTCAGATTGAACATGACGATTGACTTGATTGCTAGATTCCTTCTAGCAACTCATCGCGCTGATCTGGCTGCCTCTCACACTCTTTGCCTATTTCCAAACGTTTGAATACTTCACGGTCGGTCTTTGCAGGAGTATCAATCGCATGTGCAGTTCAGAAATTTCACAAACAGTCTCAGTTACCAAGATGAGGGAATTACTGCCAACCTTTGCATAGATAAGGGAGTTAAGTTCAGCTGCTGCAGCTGCATCCCCCTCTGTGAAGAGGCAAAGAACCGAGCGAGCGTGAGTTCGAGCAGAGCGTGGCCCATGATGAATGTTACTTTCAAACAGATCGCGCAGAATTCCACCTGCCACCAATTGCTTTCTGCAGTCGGAATCACGAGCCAACACCTGTAGGATGAACACCCGACTCTCACCAGCCTCTTAGTCCTAGTCAACATGTATTAGAGTGGCAGCAGAGTTGTCAAATTATTGCCCTACATGCAAAAGAAATCACGACACGAATAATTAAGTAGTTAGTACGACATGTCGATTAGATTTACAACCATTCTCACCTGAAGCCACTCCAGAAGGTAACCCACAGAGGTATTGGCACAGCCGAAACATTTGTTCGGAGGCCGGGGAGCCAACCGAGGTGGCACTACTTGTACGGTAACCTCCTTTTCGCCACCGGCCATCGCCCCTTTATGTTCTAGATAAGCCATCAGCACCTTCTGAAGACCCAACAGCGTTTGAGCTGATTTGCTAACAGAGTCAAATGCAGATTTACACTTTTCACCATAAAGAATTCCGAGCAAAGCAATCTTTCGACTAATCTTGAAGCTTGATGATGCTGGGAGTGACACCATTGCTTGTTGGACAGCTTCAGCCCCACTTGAAGTTGACCCCCCTGATGGAAGTGAGGTAGTCTGCATGGCAGAACTCCCTAAGCCAGTGCCACCTGGCATGCCTGCATTGGCCCAAGTGGATGCATCTGAATCCGCATCTCCTACAGAGGAAATCAATTTGAGCAGCGGTTTTTTGAAACCAAGGAGCTGCTGATACTTTTTGTGCGCATTTTCTGCCTCCGCTTCAATGGCTGACAACCCCTTGCGCATGTCCTCATCGCTCTCCATGGGATCAAAAACAAAGCTGGGCTTTGCAATGAACGAGAAGTCGAACCGGCCGTATTTTGAGTAGCCACACTCGATGCAAAGAAATGCGTCAAGTTTTTCATAGTTGATGTTGCGGCACTGCCGGCACTGGTAGGCATTTTCGTGGCAGTTACTGCAGATTCCGTGCTTGTCGGTGACATATCGACTACACCTGGGACATTGTAGAGACTCCAATGACGAAGCCTGAACAAACGTTGCACAAGAAGGTGGTTATGTCTCGTACAACATTGCAGATGCGCAGTCTCCAAGACCAAACGGATAGATCCTTATCTCCCTCTCTCTCGCAACCCTCGTCTCCTAAACGCCCATTAAACTACGAAACAAACTCCTCGTACTTGTTGAGCTACAAGTACTGTCCATGATCCAAAAGATTGCATAACAAAACAATCAAATGACAACTGCATAATGAGCGACTTCGACAGCCAAAGCTGCCAGTGAACACATACATACAGTATGCAATCTTCTCCTAGTTAGTCAAACGTTTGTTTGTTTCCTTCCTATACTGAGCCAGCTTACTAAGCAACAAAGCATAACCTGGTAGATCCTGGATAGGAGAAAGCAGGTATTTGTGAAAATCACATGCCATTTAAGGATCCTCCTCTTATTCATCCTGTTGCCCAAATCGGCGATTTTGCACTAAATCAGAGTTCGCCAGTAAACAAAAAGGACGAGAGATAAGGGACTTTTGCTGTGGTTGATGAAGTAAAGGGGACACACCTGCAGGTTTTCATAGAACGACTCGAACTCTATCATGAAGTTGCAGGCAGTGATAGGAATAGCGAAGTCCACCCGCAGTTCTGTTTGGCCCTGCCCTAGCTGACACGTTCTGGCCTTCTTCCATAAGGACCAATTGTTCTTCAATTCTGCAAGGTCTGCTACAGCTCTGTTGTTGTAGTACATCTTCACGCATTTCACCGCCTTTGAACGTCGTGCATCCAAAACACTCATACTCACACTCTGCCAGGACATGAAAAAGCAGCTAAACTGCTTGGTTATGGTCAGGCTAAAGGATGCTATCATGGCAGATGATGCAGCACACTAGCGTGACAATTGAATTCCTCTACTCCGCTCTCTATTGCGGGCTCGTAAAGAGAAACAGCAAGCACAATAAGATCACGTCTGAGTAATGGTCACACCTGTATGGTGTGACTGCCCGTGCACTTCACCAGAATACGGTTGTCAGTGTACTTTGTTTCCAGTTTTAGTCCATCCAACTTCATACGTGAATAGGCGACCTCGGGACTGCTGCAGGCAAGGCACGGTTCGCTCTCCAAATAGTACCCATCAAACTCAACCAAACTTCTCAGAATGTTGTAGAGACGTGAATTGGGATGGTTGGCGAGAAGTTCGTTCTGCCCCCGAAGCGTTGTGAGAATACTATCCAGGACAGGCCCATTCAGGCTGCTGTGTATCAAGGAACTTTCTTCAGTCAATTTGCTGTCCAAGGTATTTGCAGGAGATTCCTGAGCAGGCACTGCCTTGACAATCAGCCATGATAGAAGTTCCGAGAATTTATCTACATTGTGGCCGTAGGATGGGAGGAAAGGTACACGACTTAGCAGCAGAGTAAGAAGAAGCGACCGAAAGCTCTTGTTCCCGTGATGCCACGCTCCCTGAGACAATCAGTAGGGCAGCAATGGATTTGGGAGGTCAGAGAACAGTAGAAGCTGTAAACAACAAAACCCCAAAACAAGCCCTGGGAAGACATACAAGTGAGAGTGGACATCATAGGGTACGATGTCACATAAGCGTTCCTGGAGTGGAATTGTCTTGTTTTCTTTGTCCACTCCTCACTGGGATCCCAACAAGCTGGTTTCCGAACACTCAAACTCTCTTTCGCAACTTTTAGTAACCATCTTGAAGGCAGTTCAATGACTCACCTGCAGAACGGCTTTTGCTTCAGCCCTTATAGAGAACGCACTCCACTCGAGCAAGAAGTGATTAATGAATGACAGAGTTTGTCCATCACTATTGCCCAACAAAAGCGTCACTTGCGGCTCCATATCCAATGTCCCTTTTTCACTCCTTTCACCCCCCTGTCCGTCCTCTCCGCTCCGCCTCCTCCTCGACCTCTTCTCTTTACTTACTTCACCTGCAGGGCTACTGCCTGCATCTCCATCAGAGCCAAGACTGTGCCGTCCTGAGCCATACCGCAGTTTGGCTGATGAACTTAGCCCTGCACTTCCAGAATCCGCACCTTCAGCCTTATCTTGGTGAGTGGCAGAAGATGCAGACTGTGCAGTAGAGTGGTGAAATGCCAAGCCAATGAGCTTAAGGGCAATAAGAGCCGATTCTTCATCCCAAAAAGCTGCTGAATCAAGCAGGAAAGGCAGTGTGTCATGGTTGCGAAGACAATGCTTTTGCCAATTTCGAGGTCGTGAAGTCGCCACTTCCGCAGCAGCTGCCAAGCATCTCACTAGCTTCACTCGCCGTTCATAAGGCATAGGTTTCCGGAAACTCCCTGACTTTCTGGACAGCTTGTGTAGACGCTGTAAGGTTGACAACATTCACAAGTAATACAGAGTTATAAAGCAGCATCGACAAGAAAAGATAGATTTCCTTCTGTGAACTCCTGCCAAATGTCTGTAATGCTAGTGACATACAAATCAAAAAATCCTTTTACAATTCCTTGTGCACCAGTATGTTCGATTGCTTGCAAGTTAGCTTTAGGACAGACACAATAACATCAGCACCCCTTGCGACTCGCGGAGCTCAAACTGCATACCACGCTAAGAAGAGATGCAGTTGCAGCAATGCTCCATATCACAGACTTACCTTCACTTCTGCTGAAAGCTGCCATGCATCACGGACAGCATAGTACTGGCCTTTGCTCCCGCACACATGCAGCAGAAGTTGTCGAACATACTTCCGGATGAATGAGGCATGTGTGTTGCTCATGTAACTACAAAGAATATCTTGCCAACCTTCCAACTTCACCTCCTCTGCTCCCTTGATATTGTCAAATACCTCAGTAGCTTCAGTTCCATCTCCATTGTCTCCTGTTCTGCTCGATGCCCTCTGCCGAATCAAGCTGTAAGCTAGACGAAATGCACTTTCCAATAGAAGTTTATGGAACTCCTCAAACAGATCTCCTCTATGAGCCTTGGCGTATGAGTTGGAAAAGAAAGGAGCAAAGGAACCCGATGCTAATTCGCTTCTAGACGCTGAAAAACCTACGTAGCCAGAAAGTCCTCCAGGGGCACCAATCTGAGTGGGCAGGCTATCTCCTCCCCCCCCGGAGGATGCAGCCTTGAAGTGAGGACTGAGCCGTGTCACAATGTCAAGCAAGTAAGGGAGAAGCGGTCCTTTCCTTAACAATGCGCAGGCAGATTCAAGTTGCCGCATAGCTTCTTCATGAGTACCCATAGATTCATTCGTCAAAAGTTCTTTATTACTTTGGCCCTCGGGTTCAGCGATTGACAGACTCGCACCCACCTCTAGGGCTGTGTCAGTGCCAGGTTGCCGCCAATTGCGGAGAACAAGCGCAAGAAACATGAAGGTAAGCATTGCTACCTCCCCCCTCTCCGTCCTCATATCCAGTGGGAGAGGGGCAGACAGGTCAAGTTCATGCAGCAGCATGATTACAAGTCTCTCTAGATTAAGACCACGAGATTCCACTTCCCTCGTTCCAACTGTGTTGACCACTTTATTGTTACCACCCTCCGCCGGAGGAGGAACTCTTCCCTCTGGAACAGCGGCTAACGGCCCTGATCCTCGTGCAGATGCTACTCCCAATCTATAGAACAATTGGAAAACTGGCAGAGCATCCATGCCTGAACATCTTTTCATCCAACCACCCATGCCATTCATCAGCTGCTGAAGAAGCAGACGACCCACGACAAAGCTCATCTCACCATCACTGCGCGATTGAACCGCACTTGTGTGACCTTGGACCTGCTGCCACGACGGTCCAATGGTTTCTAGAAAACTATCGGTGTTCACTTCTGCTATGGTCTGAAGGCCGGCCGCTGTTTCTTCTCTAACAGACCCCAACTGAGATTCTTGCTCTTGTAAGCTCATTTCCTTGGCCAGCTCCACGAGAGCTTCCTCTGACATGTCTTCCATCAACTCGTAAGCTCGCCTCCAAGCCTCTGGAATGTCAAGTCTATCCGCCTGCCCTTCTACTTCACCGTCGTCCACATCCATATAATCTTCCCGATCTTCCTCTGTTCCAATCCTTTCCACGTGTTCATCTTCATGCAGCCTCTCTTCATGCTGAACAATACTCTCCCTCGGATGCCTATTCACATCCTCTCCTGAGCTTACACCAACTGCAAAAGCTGGCCATTCTGCAACCCCATCACCATCGATGGGTATGGCAGTCATCGGATGCGTCAGAGTGTGGGACACAGGCAAGCTTCCTGCAAACATGGCCTGATAGCAGTCTTCACAGAGGTCGAAATCAGGACACACTGTACAGTGCCAACGATGATGAACAATAGGGCACTTCTTGCAGCCGTCGCAGCAATACTGCACAGCCGTTTCCGGAAGGAGAGTTTCCACGTTATCCATAGCTGGCTTCGTGGGTGGTAGTTGCAACAGATGTGATGACAATGCAAGGCTGCAAGTAAACAAACACAAGCTTCTCAGCCGACCAGAACTCAGATTCAGTTAAGAGTTAAGAGAGTTCAGTTAAGAGGTTGTCAAAGTCCAGAAAGTTTCCTTCATTCTTGACTTTAGCTGCAACAGCATGCCTGATGCGAATGAAATAGAATCCTCAGGTAAGCCAATACCACTCCTCTATGTTCTGAAATCAGCGCTGCTTCAGCAACGTTCAACCACCTCAGTCCATGCTTGAACTCAATTACATGAGGAATCAATCTGCCTCAGGAAATATTCCAATTAAAGACTAGCATAGCATCAGACCTAAGTCAGAGCTGACAGGAAGCCTACATCAGTTTACTTATAGCGCTATGATAACGGCCCACCTGCAAGCACTGCTGACAGACTCCGCTTGCGCAAACAGCAGCGCACGAATTAGAGTTACCGCCGGCTCCAACTGAGCCGCTATGGCCTCCGTAGGGGCTTCCCCGACTGCGACAGCTTTCTTCACTAGATACTGTGCAAATGCACATAGAATATTGACCATCAGAAACACCAATTGGTTGCTCATATGGCCCTCAAGCTGACCGGCCTCCTCAACAGCCCACATAGCGTCTACCAACATTTGCATAATTTCCACACCTGCACAAGAAGCGGAAGTGGCATCAAAGGGTAACCACTCAGAAGTGATCTTAATAGCGTTGACAAGAACAAAAGATTGTGGTACCCTTGAAACCACATGAAGCATAACGAGTTAGTTGCCACAACCTATAAGTGACAAAAAAAAAAAAAAAACAAGCGTGCAAAAGTATAGGTGCGTTATCAGGAACACTTCAAATCGTTTCTGTTTGTGTGTTGAAACGTACCATGCTTGTCTAAGAATGCAGCAAAGTTGGGAAAGCGCACAGTTGCAATCCTGCATGCTGCTTGCAGGTGCTCCATATAGTCCAAGACAGCAGCAGGGCGGCTGCGCCCCCCTCTCAGCATTCTCTGCCGAATGCCGCCTATGCTCCTTGCAATTCCAGCCAATCTCATCCCATCCTTCACCTGCAAGAGTGAAAAAGATAGTGTTAACAGATTTTTCACATGAGTCTTGACGTTTGGACCACGAGACCATACTCCACTACAGCTTTTTTTCATTACAAAAGTTGAAGTACAAGGAAGCAAGTGGAGCAAGAGCCGGCTCCTTCACCGGAAAACGACTTTCGCAGAACAGCAATGACCAAGTTCTAGTTTCATAGGGAGCAATCAAGCTTGCCATATCTTTGGCCTCGTACGTGCTGGTTGATTTCATCAAGCCAGATGTATTTCATCTTTAGCAAGCCATCTGTTTGTGTGATAGTATGTTCAGGCGTTTCACATGCAGAAAAGTGCATTTCACCATTTCCTTCGCACACGGAGAGCAATTGATACCTGAAAGTAGCTTTCATTTGAGGGGTAAAGTGCTCGTAAAACTCCTCGAGCAGCAACCTGTAGACCCTGCCGTATTCCAGTTTCCAGTATAGGACGGACTAAAGCCAAAACCCCTTTATGTCGCACACTCTCTTGAATGTGAGGAGATTGCCCGCCCTGCCCCTTTCCACTAACATCTGTTCTCTCTATAGCGGCCTTGGACCCTCCAAAGGAATCATTCGCTGCTGAAGCCTTGTAAAATAGACGCAATGCATGAAGTCCGCAGCAAAGGGCTTGCTCCAATGGGGTTTCACTCTCTACTCGAACTGCACTGTTGCTCCTACTGGCAGATGATGTACCACCAGAAACAGCCCCTCCCTGAAGGTCTTGCTCAAGAACAGCCTCTACCCTGTCCTTGTATCCGAAATCTTCTTTGGTGCGTGCGTACACATCAAGGTTGTCGATTCGAGGGAGTGCAGTCCCATTGAAGGTAGGCCCGACGGTTAGAGTGAACTCTTTATCAGCAACGAGGGATTCTAAGTTAGTGAAAGGGATTTCATACCAGCGGCGGAGTCCTTCCTCCAACCGAACAGTCCGATTAAAAACTGTAATGGATACTGGAATGTGACTCGCCGAAGTGTTTCCCACGTGAACACGGCACCCCACCATCACGAGATCGGCATTTGAATTGAAGACCATAAGCTGCAGATTAAGGAACAGTTAGGAGCTGCTAAAAGAACAGGATGCAAGTACTTAATTCTCAGGTAAATCCTCAAACCTGGTAGCAAATGCAAAAAAATCAGCCTCTAAAAACTATTCTCTCTACTATATCCGGATGTGATGACGCACCTTAAAGCCTGACGCACTCGGACTCTCCAAAAATCCATCTTCCGCTGTGACACTAAGCTTAGCAGCTTCTGCATCTGTGTTGCGCAGGATATCACCACCTAGCTTTATATCTGGAGTAATGCACGTTGCTCTCTCGAAAAAATCGAAAGGGAAAGTTGGGACATCAGAAGTGCGGAGCCCAGCAAGGGCTGTACCAAGTCGACGTGCCTGATCTGCTTCACTCAACTGCGAGCCCCTAGATGCAACTCCTGAACCATTTGCTCCAAGTTTCTTGGCTTCCTCTTCGCCTCCTCGTGGGGCATAAGAGAATATCTGCAAAGAATCCAATGTCTGCTCAGTTGTTGCATGGACTAGATCGGACAAGTGGGTTGATCTTCAAGAGGTTGTAATAAACCCACCCATCGGGTTGGTCTCGGATAATCTAGTGCAAAGTTTGTATCGAATTCATTCTGCATTTACTGTACGGACTGTGAGGGGCTGACTTTCGATGAACTAAGTCGACAACAGGGGGTCAAAAGACTGCTCAGGAAAATGCAGCCTGACCTGAAGACTGCCATCATCATTAAGCAGAAATACAGCACTTCGGTCCCCAGAAGGGGGCTGATATGCTCCAACGCCATCCAATCGCAATGAAGACGAGCTTGGGACCATCCTCAACTGCTGCATCTCTAGATGGTCCTTTCGAACCTGCAGGGAAGGGGATCACCAGTTAAGTCCATCCCAATATGCACAGTTTCAAGGCACATGAAGCACAGCTTTAGATAGCTCACGATATAGACTCCATCACAACTATTCACTAACAATCCCATTGTAGTTGGACAGAACATTTACAAACGCCGAGAAGCAAAGACGAACTGAGAGTATGATTCACAGAACAAGGAAATGGACGCATCTGCGGGGTTCTAGTCTCTTCTAGCCATCTAAAGATACAATTGTGTAAAAAAGCTAACGCAAAGAAAAAAGTCAGTAGAATCTTTCAACGACATGTGTGTGTTGCATACCTGAACTGCAAAAACAGAGCCGGATTGTGTCCAGACGAAAAGCCCCGACCCTGGCAGGACTTCGTGCCATTTGTGTAAGGCAACAGACCGTCCCCGAGCCTGGGATTCCTGCTCCACCTCTACGACTGCAGCACCTTTAAATGCCTGCGGAACAATCGGCACCAACAGTTGGAACTCTTTCAGCAAACAGCTTAAGCGGAAAGGTTTTCATCTGAAGGCCAGAAATGGAACCCTCGATGCAAAAGGAAGAACTTGTAGTTTACTGTCTGTTGACCCACAGTAACAAGGTCATGCATAGTACTTTGCAAGAAGTGCTGCCCGAGATTGGAAAGGTGGACAAGATAGTCATCTAGTTCCAAACGAGCACCAATAGCGTGCGAATGCCACATTGCCTTCTCAACAGCCAACTGGGGAAAAGTATTAAACCATCATGCACCATATGCCGATCACTTTAATAACGACTTCGCTCATATGGAGTCTGAAGCCTCCCCAAATGACAAGCTATACACCTCCTAGGTAGTATGAGTAAAATTTCTTTTGCATGAAACAATCACTTGAGTTTACAGAAGATAGCAACCAAGATTCAGCTAGTCGTAGGCCAGGATAGTCCATGTTGGCTAACTGCCTTGAAATGAGAAATATCTTTCAGCTCAGTTCAAAAGCTTCACATGTCATTCCCAATCACACAAAAAAATGCACCCAGTGTCTGTCAAATTGTTTACGAACTTTAATGAACGAATGGGACCCATCGGCATAACCAAAGCAATGTAGACTCACCGTTGCATCAGCGTTCAACCGGCCAAACAAGCAGCGACCCTCCTCAAAAGCCACTACAAGGAAGCGCAATGCTGTTGAGTAGCACAGAGACGCGCCATTTCCCAGCGATTGGAGGGCCTCGGGAAAACGAATGACTGACTTGAGGACAATCAGACTGGTGTTCTCCTTCCGCGGGTTCAATGGCTCAGAGTAAAGCATCCCCTGCAACGTTTTTGGCAAGCTCAACATCAATCATCGTACCCTCGCAATCAATCAGATTCACAGGCTTGACCACAAATAGCAATTTAAGTTTGGTTGGCACCTCCACCTAACACATCCACAACGATGGCAATAAACGATGTCAATGCGTCGGATTTGAATTATGCCGACTACCTTTCCCCCCCTCACCCAGCTAAGGGAACATACCTGCTGGGTTAGCACAACAGCCGCGAGATGACGGCCGGTGATTGGCACTAGCACGGCATCTTGGATTGTGTCTCCATCTACCTCAAGACGCATACAGGGGCTCATGTGATCTACCGAATGGACAAAAAACTCCACAGATCGGCTGGTTACCACCATTAGTCGAATCTGCTCCACTCCCGACGAAAGCCCACCTTGCACAGTCAAATGTTACTCCATGCTCCATGCTCCATTCTCCATGCTTAAGCTTCTGATCCCTTAAGAGCAAGGAAGTCTCACCCTTCGGTTTTGTCAGCTGCGAATGTGTCTCATTCAATTTTTCTCTTGCGAGGAGTAAAACTGACCTGTGAGTTTGGGACCCACTGAATCCGCCGTATGTGGGCCACACCATGCAAAGCCAACTCCACTGCAAGCCGGTCGATAACCTCTCCTCCCGTGTTCAATGTAAACACTTGGCAGTCTTCAAAGCCGGCGACAGCAAGGAAGGACTCATTTGAGGGATTAAACTCCACATGTACCACTCCAAAGCGGACTGCATTTCTGCTCAACGCTTTAACAGTGGTTTTATCAACAGTTACTGGTGCTGCAGTAGACTGTCCAATCAACTGTCCCACATCCAACACTGTGACCTTATCTCCTTCCCCTGCTGCCATTCTGCCTCGACTGCTCACGCTCACGATAGATTTAGCCAGCGCACCATTGCTAAGACAAGCTTTCAAATCACGGTCACTAGAATACTCTGTTTTTGTTTTCATATCCAGTGAGCCACTCTTAAATGCTCGTTTTAACCGCAAAATCTCGCCATGAACAGCTGTCAGTGTATCGGCACTGAAGTCAAGATCGTCATCATCCTCCACTCCTGCTGGCTGTGTTTCCAGCAAAGCAAGAAGCCTCTGACAAGTATGAAGCAGCTTTCTCTCAACATCCATCTTCCTCAGCCACGACAACAATTGTCCATCCATCGCTATCACTCCCATTGGCAACCGTTCAACATCTGCGTCAAGCTCTGCTTCCTCTTCTTCCTCATCCATTTCCTCTGCATCAGCCCGCTTTAGGGCCTGTCTATGTGCAGACGTTTCTGCCGAAACCGATGGCCCACCCGATGAGGTAACACCAGGCAATGGTGGAGGTGCTCTAGTTGGCTGTCCTGGAAGTCTAAATTTTCTCGGCTTTAAGGAAATACAATTTCCGGCACGAATGCCACCACTTGCTCCCGCACCACAGTCACAGAAAAACCTGCTATGGCGTGAATAAACGACCTTATGCCCCTTATGGCAGACAGCAGCACACACAGAGCAACAGCCCTTCGATACCGTGAGATCACAGGAATAACAGAAGTACCAATGTTGCTCCATGAAGTTGTTTCCACTAGACGTATACGTACAGATTCGAGACGCTAATGCTCTCTCCCCACCTCCCAAGCCCTCTTCATCCTCAACTTCTCCATCGGTGAGGTCATCATCTTCTTCCTCGTCAGCAGAATCTGCTAATAGAATCTGACCACCACTATTCACTGAATTAGCTGTGGTTGTTGATGCGTTCAACATGCCTGCCTCTCTCCCACGCATGCCTTGCCCAGCTGCGGTCTCATTCAGCTCTTTCTGCCAGTGACGTTCGGCAGGACCACTTTTCCCAACTCTCCCCTGCCGACCACCGGAATCATCTCCCACTCCCTCTTGGCATCCAAGGAGTGCGGAATTGAGGACTACTAAAACTGTCTCGAGTCCTTCCAGGTGTCTATGGGACGAAGCCCTTTGCACTTCCCTCTGTTCGGTACTCCCTCTGCTCTCAAATTCAAGATGCCCCTGTTCCGGAGCATCCAGCTGAAATTCTTCCATCAACCCCAATAGAGTTTCCAGCACTTTGGGTACAGACTCGCCTCGAGCCAATCTCGCAAGCAGAAGGAGGTAATCTCTTGCTGCCTCAGAATTATGAACAGTGAAGGCTTTTCTTACGTTTTGCAGAAGTGCATCGACCAAACACATCCGTAAGTCATCCGTCCGCCCTTGCCCTGTATCCAATCTGCTGTTTTCCTGAACAATAGCTTCTAAGATCTGCGATGCCAATGACCGCACTTCTGGTGGGGCTTTCCAGTCAATAGGAGGTGACGACACGCGTCCAAAAGGGACTCCTCCAGAGCCAAGCAATCTGTGCTCTAACCAAATAGCAAGTGTAGTTGAGTCCATAGTCTGAAAAACCCTTCCAATACTTCTTCTAAATATAGAGTTCGCTACACTGTCACGACCTTGTAACATCGCCACGAGGAGTCGAAGCACCGAAACATTGGCAGCCTGACTGAAGTTGTTGTTCAGTAAACAAATTAGAAAAGAAATGTTGCCAGAACCATTGGATGGTACTGCTACAGTCATATCTTTACCAACTGGACCTGCCGTGGACTGAGCCGAACCCTCAAAATACTGCAGAAATGCAGACTGGGAGTTTGTCCAAGCTGCCTCTATGCAGGCCATGCACTTCACCAGAACTGGATCGAATTCTTTGTTTGTAACTGCTTGTTTCTCCACCAGTTCTCGTGATAAAAGCTCAACACAACGAACGGAGTGCATATCCATGGATTGGAGAAGTTCAGCCTGTGATGCAAATAAGCGTTCCAAAATTGTTCTACTTTGCAGCCGGAGCTTCGCGAAAGGAGCTTCCTGGTATATCTCCATGAGACTTGACAACATGCCACCATACTCAGCACTGAACATTTCCCTGAGCTCGCTTGGCCCAGAAGAAAGGCCATCTGCAGTTTCCGGATCAAATTTTCTGCGGTTACTCGATAAAAAATCAAAGGATGACTCGATTGCTCTTAACAGCAGGCTGACAGTCATTTGACATACAAGAACCAGTAATGCCTCGGAGCCTCCAGAGGAAGGGACTGCCTTGAGCAAAACATACATGAGTGACTTCCCAAGGTAACTCCGTGATTCTCCTGCAAGGGGATGTCCTGCCCCTCCAATAACAACCCTTAAAGCGTCTGCTTGTGCCGCCTCCAGGCCACCTGGCCATAAGAGAGTCTCCACCAATCTCTCTTCTATTCCAAGTTTCTGAAACTCACCTGCAAGCCTACTTGAATCCTGTCCGGGGCATCGCAGTAGCAACATTGTAACCGCCGATTGGTCCTGTTGGCTGCCAGGAATAGCAGAGACAAGGACTCTGCCCACAGCGGATTGCCAAGCTTTGACATGCCATCTCAAAAAGCGAGAGAATAGTTGTAATAACTCCGAGCCACCCCCATGTTCAAGATACCCTTGAACAGCTCCGGCAAATTGATGACCCTGATCATCCAACTGCTGCGAACGAGGAAGTTGCAGCAGAAAGTCTGCTGCACTCTTATTATTAAGGCCAACTCCTAAAGAGTCACGTGCAATGGGAGCCTCTGAAAATAGTCTTCTATTGGCAGCACCATCATCTGATTCAGAATCTTCAGAGGCACTACCTGGGGCAGAGGTCCGAGAATGGGATATTACCGAAGGCGATGTCGCAGAGCGACTTGTGACTGAGAGGTGCTCCTGTGTGTGGGCTTGTCGTGTGCCAATTAACAACAGATCCAAGCAGCACTGCAAAACAGCTTCTAAGCGAAAATATTCGAAGGAGCCCACAATAACTTGTCCACTTTGCAGCTTCTCCAACACTGTGTGCAGGAACTTCAAAACTGTGTGCTCGAAGGAAAGGGCAGACCCTCCCTTGCTTTCACAGCTCTGCAAACAGCACGTGTAACTTGATATCATCAGGAAGGTACGTATTGCCAATGTACATCTTGATTCTAGACCCTGGCAGTCATACAACTAGGGCTAAAACATATGGTCATAGGCATCACAATCATAACAAACGTCCAATAGTCCAATTTTACCAAATCAATAATAGTTTGAAAGTCAGACACCTGAAAACCAATACTTCATAACTGTCTCAACGAGACGTGTCTTCCTAAGAAAATGCCCTTTGTCAGGCAATTTCTCCTATAGCACAGACTTTCTGTCACCAGTAGTGAACTATTGTTATCTCACAAAGGAAATTCCTACAACCCAGTTCAACCTACAGTGGGGCGGAACTCGAGTCAGAAGGCGCACTTAATCATGCGACAGTGCCATTCTCTTGGTTAGTGCAACAATTCAATATTAATAATTCAATAATTCAATAATTTTTAATAATTCAATTCAATTCATGCAATACATTCACGGTCGTAAATCATATTGTGGCAGTTGCAACCATAAGTCACTAAGTAGGATGAGAACAGTGCATGTTAAGCACACTCTTTCGAAGCTAAAAAAACAAAATGTAGTTACTTGCCCATATATTCAATACAACTGTAAGGCAGGGTTCACAGAGATGCTGCAAAGTGCGTAATGAATAAAGGAGGCCGTTACTCGCCTGCCTCAGGATGGTAAGTTGACAGAGCATGGAAAACGACGATGAAGGATCCTGTTGTACTGTATGAGGTTCAATAAGCATCAAGCTTGTTGTCAGTTGCCAACAAATATGATGCACATATCGTTCGACCAGAATCTCTTCCTGTACATTTGGAACGAAGCTGCCAGCCAATTCCATCAGCCTCAGAATGAGGCGTATCACATCGTTCAAGTCTCGTGCTAAGAACTTAGCAGGCAAAATGCGAGCCATAACTTCTGGTAAAGGCTCATCCATAGGATCTGCCAGCTCCACCAAAGCTTCCTCCCATTCTCCTATCCCTGATCGATCTGAGTAATTGCTGGCCCATTGGGAACTCGAGTCGTATTGCCGTAAACAGTGCTGCAAATGCCTCGGAAGCCACGCAGGGAAAGAGTCCGCATAACAGGCCATGTGTTTAATTACCAACACAAGCCTTGAAACTGGTAAGAGCCATGCTGCTAAAACTGCACTGGACGCAGTGCCTTGTTCTTGTTCTCCATTTGCACTGACGCCTTCTCCAGAATCTGGGGCAGTGTTGGAAACAATGTTCTTTAAACAGGAAGTGACACATGTCCAAACCTGAGTCTTCCCATCTACACTGAGAATGTGAAATGCCATAAGCAAAACCTCCAGAAGAAGCACCGAAGGAATTTTGGCAAGGGTGCCTTTCAGCCCTGTCACGAGTGCTGCTTCAGCAATTTGCAGCATGGACTGACAGTATTTCTGCCATAGCTCAACTATGAGAGGATCGTCCTTGTTGCCTGAAGGGTCTGTAGGATGTTTGGGAGAGTTATGGGAAACATATCCCCGAGCAGACCTCTGAATGAGGAGTCTAGCAAGAAGAATTAAAGCTGCTGACGGCCTTTGAGAAAAACGCTCGTCGCTGCAATACTTCAACCCACAAGATAAGAGTTTCTGAGCCAGGTGAGCTTCCAGAACATCAGTCAAAGCACACCTAACCAGGAGTGCTTCCAGAAAATGGAAGGAAGCAGAAACTAAACCCGCTACTTGGTTATCCGCCGGAGTCTCTCCACAGTCTTCTGCAGGATGAGCGTCAGGTTCCACTCTCTGCTCTGCAGATTCAGAACGTTTCCTTTTTACTGACTCTAGAAAAGTAAAAGGAGTGGTTGCCAGTTGAAGAATGGCATCCAAATGACGTGCTTGGATCTGCTGTTTAGCAGCAAGAAAAACATCTTGTTCCGAATCTGGTGCCGAAATGAACTCGCTGAAGAATACAAGGATCTGCTGAGCAGCCTGAAGATATCCGACCTCAGCTCCATGCTGGCTACAGCTTCCTCTTTTCTTTGGAGATGTCCCCTCCTCTGAATGCCGACTAGGTTCCGCAAAAAGATCCCCAAACCAGAGATCGTCTTCCTCACTTCCATGAGAGCCGACAGATCCTTCCTGAGAACGACTGCTAGAGTCCTCACTATCTGGTTGCTCTCTGTCCGCAACCCTGTATTCAAACCCGATTTGCTGCTTCCAATCCTCATAAAACAACAAGGAAGTTGATATCAAATTGTCTAGCCACGGTCTTTCAGGAGGAAACAACAGCCTGACTTGTTCCTCCATGGTCTTCGGCACCTGAAGCTGCTCAAGCCTACTGTGAAGGGAGTGTGTACTGGGCACAACTATCCCTCTTTCAGCTGGATTAGCAGAAACCAGCACCCCCTTCATTGTCCGAGTGACTGCATATATATCCTGTAGAAGGTCTAAGAGGTGTGACACTGCATAAGGCGTACATATTATAGGTCGAGATTTAAGCATTGTGCCGTCCACATCTTCGGGAATCTGCCTATTCATCTGGTTTTCCAGGGCATCATGTGATAACCCCAATTTGACCAAAATGGCCATTACAAGTTCCACACGCATGTTCTGGAATGTGCTCATGTTAGGCAGGCATAACTCCATCATCCTTAGCACGTCGTCAAGTAGGGTTGGAACTGAAGACAGATTATGAGCAGCAGCCATCGGCAGCCCATATAGTGGAGGAACTGCGTCCATAAGGGCTAGAAGCTGCGACATAGTTTCAACATCTCCTGCCCAAAGACTCCCTGATGCTACACTTACTAACAACTTCAAAATGCTAGAGCATAAATCCAGTGCCGTGTTAGGTAATGAACCATCCTTTGAAACGTCACCATCAGAAAACTTGGAAAATTCCTTGTCATCTGCCACCTGCTGTGCAAGCTGGACACAAACCGCAAGCAATCGGGGAACAAGTCGTAGCTGTGTGATTGCATAGTGCTGGCCCAAAAAAAACGAGCAGAAGGAATCACTCAGTATTTGCTTCGTCTATATCGATCGGAAATTCATAGTTGAAATACACTGGAAATTGCAAAATCATGTATTTGCTATCAAGCGAAGTTGTCAGGACGAGCGCAAGGGGAGGGTCCCAGTTGAGCGTTCCCAGTTTCCAGTATGTATTGTCCTAGAAACAAGACAAAAGTAGAAGGTTGCTGTTAAACCAGCCTGGCCTTCAACCAGAATCTTGGAAGCCCGTACCTGTAAAGCAGACGCGCCCCAGCAAGGAAGGAGGATATCCTTGGCAAGTCCACTTTCGAGGGTACGGTTGTTTGATCGAGCACCAAATGCATCTCCAGCAAGGAGAGCCAACATGTGTGCTTGTTCAGAGACAGCATCGCCAGACGAACCTGCACATATGTTAATGCAGATAATTTCTTACGGGTACATTCAAAACAAAATCCACCCAGATAAACATGGCTGATTGGAACTTCTACGAGACACATGGACTTCTACAAACTATCAAAGGCCAGCAGGGCTCCGCGAAAATGGGTTGATAGGTCCCCAGAAAAGGTTGATTATCATTATGTAGACAGATTGGACAACTGCTTACTTGTTGCCAAAACTCCTGTGGGGCTCACATGGGCTGTTGCTCCTGTGAAAAATGGAAAGTCATCCCTTGAAAGGTCCAGCAAGACCTTTGTTGCTGCATCTCCCCGTTCAGCTGCTCGTCCATCCAGGACCAAAGTAGCAAGGAGCAATACAGCTCGAAACTGTAGCTGCACGGAGGCAGGTCGAGTATAAGGGCCTAGTATACAACCTTCAAAAGTTCGATTCATTAACTTGAAAACGGATTTATTTTAGCGAACCTCAGTAATGGCTGAAATTTGAGAAATGGCCGTTTATTTCACGAAAATATTCTACGATTCTTTAAAGAGATCCCAATATAAAACAAAGTCTCATCGATAAGGCAGTTGTATTTTCTCATGAAGCACTTCAACCGTGCCGATTGGAAGCTTGAGCTAAAAACAAATAGTACTCAATTATCTTCAAGTTCTGCTGCGGAATTAATGTCAGCTGTATGCCGTAGCATTTTGCGGGGACGGACACTTCCTTGCAAGCCACCCCTTGACGCAACCGATGCATAACTCAAGGCATCAAGAGGTGGGAGGACTTCATACCTGCTGTTCGTATAGACCTTGCTTCAGCAAAAAGTCAGTGGAAGGAGAAGGCTTTTCGAGAATAGTAAGACACAAGTTCACACCAGCTCTGAAAACCTTGAAAAGCAATTCTCTTTGTGAACAAGGTCCTGTGAAATAAAAAATTGCAAAAGAAGAGAATAATTACATAAAAGAGTCGGAATGCTTTCGAAACTAGAAGTGCACCAAGGATATGACTTGAAACATGGAAAAAAAAATATTTTTTCTCCTTATTGATTCGTTAAGAATTCTTCTCGCTTTTCAATTTCCCTAGGTGGTTCTCTGAATCTACCGCAAGCTCCAACCCAATGCAACGGACGACGAGGCCAGCGGTGTTATCCATAAAGACATTAAAAAAGTGCCTCCAGCTAATTTTCTAATTAACCCTTACAACGCTTTGCTTACTGCATATTATCCTGTATCAGCTGCCGAGTTTGGAAAAACTTATCCATTTTGAGAAAGGTAGAGACCATAAATCCGGTTTAAGTGCCAATATTCACGTACCTGTCTCCAATTGTAAGGATTTACAGGCCAGAGCGTCTGTAATCGCAACCGGATATTTCAACCGTTGAGAATCCGCATCCTTGTCTTCCAGTAAGGATACAAGAACCTCGAGCCCTCCATCGAATTCACACCCATGCAGTTGGAACCGGCCCTGCCTCAGCGCTTCAAACAGGTGCAGCAGCGCTGTCTCAGCCATGGCTACGACTGAGACATACCTCAACAAACGGCTTCCTACTCACAGTGCCTCCTCCCCTCCTCCCTTCCTCCCCTCCTCCCCTCCTCCCCTGCCGCAGAATTCTGTGTCTTCCAGTCCTCCAAAAACTCCCACGACTCCTGTTTCCAATACGGTAGAAGAAGGGATGCTATCTTTTCTTCTGCAGCACCCCCACGGAAGGATGGTATATATATCTTGCTCGTGGTTTGTATCAACCTCAGAATACAATACTCGGCCCGAGGAAAAAGCGCTCCTCTGGTCACTCCGGTCTCTCGCCACGAAGGAGCTTGGGAGCCCTCTTTTCTTTTGGCAAAAGTAACTTCTACTACTCAACTATTGTCCAATGGCGACCCGCCACGTATACAAAATTGTACACGTGGCATGTCGACATTGGCAGATGCTTGTATATAGGGCTGTTCACGGTTTAAGGCTCGTCTGAGAGGCCTGCGTGAGGGCGCCAGCTGTGGTCGTCCCAGCAGCAAATCGGAGCTCACATCTTCTGTATGCGAAAGCTTTGCGGAAGAAGAAAAATAAAAAACATAATAAAAAGTTTTATGACGTTTGCGCCATAAGACTGTATTTTCCTCTAGTAGGGCGGCGATAGGAGAGAGAGGCACACATAGAACAAGTGAGGATGTCGCTAGTGCGAGGAAACAAGGCAAGGAAGCTGAAGATCGAATATGAAAGCTCGGTTTTGCAGAGTAGAGATGGGAAGAATGAGTCGCTGCTTGCAGACAGCTCTGTCTTGCAATACGTGGCGCTTATAATGCTCATCTCTTGGGGATTGGAGCACTGGCTGGGACGTTTTGCTTACACCTGGGCCGTCCTGGGAGCTGCATTTTGGATCACTTCTCTGGTACTGAATGGTTTTTGCGCCGTAGTTTTCCTTTTTTTATTTTTCGCTGTGCTTTATAAAGTTTCTCCCCGCAAGAAGAGTGGCTTGTTGGCTACCATTGTGCGAAATCATGGTCAGTTTGATAGAGTATTTTGGTTGGGCGATCACTTTCTCTTTTTAAACAACTTAGTGTAATGAAGAAGGTCAGGCAGTTGTTATCTGTAACCTCGCCGATCAATGCGCCGTCCGACGAGAGCCTTTACATGGCTTGACGTGGTCGGGACTGATTTAAGCCACAGGATGGCATGGGGTTGTTACGCAGCATGCACAGCGGCGAAGGCACCAGGAGCTTGAGAAACAGAGAATTCAGCTGAACAGTTATTGGAAGCAAGAACTTATAAGAAACCAGGTCTTTTGCTCATCTATCCTGGAGATCGTATGAAGCCTGTGCTTGAGTGTAAGCTGCAATATTCTGTCCTTTGTCGGACTTAGCTAGTGGATACGTTTCTGTTTTCAGCAAAGCCAGCCTGTCGTGATTGCTTCCCGGTAGGCGTGTAAGAAAGTGGGTTTTTCTATCAGCATCCCCGTTCAGTCGAGTCCCTAGATTTTACAAAATAAAGTTTCATAACGCCATCTGGTCATTCACTATACTCAGCTCGTTCCCGACAACGTGGGGTTCTTTTCGCGAAGAGTTTTAAGCAGTTTCCAATCTCCTTAGAGCCTGGACGAGATCTGCTTTATTGTGCGGTTGACTTCAGGTGATTTTAGAAAAATATCATTAATGATCTGATGACTTTCTAGAAGTGATATTGACAGTTTGGATAAACGTGGACAGCCAATTACAGGCAAGGAAGCAACAGAATGGCTGAGCAAATTGTTGCTGAAGTTGTGGCCCAATGTTGTGGAACCTCGACTCTTCCAAAAGGCACAACGATGGGCTGAGGTAGGCCGAACTCGATTCTGAAATGTAACCCTGGAAACCTTCAAAACCTGTGGAAGAAGTCAATGCTGGGTACGTTTTTTCTAAGGAATGCACTGCAAGGACCCATCGTGGGGAAATCAGGCTGCACTTTATTGTCACAATAACTGATATCCTGACATCGCAATCCAATATACTTTTAGATAGTCTCCGAGAGCGTCTGTTCCAAAAATGTCACAGAGATGAACTTCTGGCTCCCTAATGACACGTTGACCGATGAATTGCTTAGTGAGATCTTTCCTATCATTTTCTCCCTCTCACACTTTTTAGCTTTTTGGAAGCTCTGAGGCAGATATTGTGATCAATAGCATTTCCAATTAAATACTTCTTGCATTGATAAAAATATTCATGTTCAATGGCAAGGTAGAATTCATTTGAAGCATCATAAATTTGGTGAAATTTATTGAGAAGTATGACAATGGAAGAATCACCCAAAATTGCAATTGGGGGCCCCAGTATTTCCTCTAATCTGGAGACGTGATGAGACATTGGAAGAGCATGTGAAACTTACTTATTTTGGATAGCATGTCAGGGCTAGGGGTCAGCAGCCACTCAAACACAAAACTTTTTGCTGAGTCAACACCTATATAACTAAAAATTCTAACATATGAATGAAAGCTGAAGCCGGTTTATGATCTCCATCTCGCTTAAGCAACTGTCTCAATGGGTGAGTCCTGCTAACAACTTTTTTTACAACTTTAATTGGACTGCGTGTTTCCTTTGTCATCTGTTGGAGTTACCGGTTAACTTGAATTCTGCTGAGAGCGGTTGGGATGCAGAGAAACGTAGCGAGTGGGAAACCGCGGAGTATCGTAAGTTATTGCATCTTCCACAGAACCTCTACCTGATGTTGCAAGGGCTACCTTGATCTGGCCTGCAGCTGCAAAAGGCATTAAATCGTGCAAGTTTTGTTATCATGGGCGTTGCAGAGAAGGATTGAATTGAAGGACTTCACGCTCGGAAATGCAGCACCCGAAATAGGGTTAGGCCGGACATTTTGGTCTACCGACCAGGCTGGACAGGTCTGCAAACAAAGTGTTCATTCACATTAACCTGCTTTTGTGAACCAAGGGAACCGTCCCCTACCCAATGTGATTGTCGACTGTTTTGACAATAGTGAAACTTATGTGCTTACGTCCAGCCAGCGAAACAATATGAAGAACCAATACTCATAGCCAGCAAAATCGGCTTAGAACCTTGTTCGATTTCACCTTGATGTAAGCTTCAAGCCTTTACGTACGAAGCCGTCAAGGCTCAGTACCAAGCTTGTTTTGGGCACAAAGTCCCTCCTATGTTATCTGCTCAATGATGCAGGAGGTCCTCAATACTGGCTTAAAGTGGGTGAGCCATGGGTTACAAGTGACTTTGGCCTTGCATCGGGGAGGCTTGCAATCGAGTGAAGTGGCCGATGTAATCATCAGCAGCATACAAATTCATGGAGATGTGAGTGGTAAATCATGGTTCATTCCTCGTGCTACTGAGGGTCGGAACTATGCTATTTCAGCTTGGCTACTGGGTTTCTTTGCCCTCCAGCTGAATGGGTTGTAACGGCGGATAAATTACTTGCTGCTCCCAATAGGATATCAACCTGCTTAGACTAGTATGACGCATGAATGCTGGATACTATGGGAAGCCACAAATCCGTGTTGACGGAAAGCAGCTGAATAGGACGGTAACAGTTGTAACTTTTGCTTGTTTAGAGACCTGGTGTGAAGTGGGACAATGTCCTTCTGGCTTTGCCGTCTCCAGTTTATCTGCGTACAAGAGAAATAGAGGGACATTTGAGCAGCGGGTTTTTGCTTCCCTACGCAGCTGCGGATCTTGCCCATTCTGGACGGCCAGGGCCTGCTTTACAGCTTTGCCAGCATGCCTGAGGTCAACATTTCTTTGGCTCTTTCTCCTGAAAGTCAATTCCTTCCCACGGATGTCACAGGGATTCAATTATGGCTGGTAGGCTCCCTTTTTCCATCCACTTCATGGTTACAACCTCGTCAGACTACACCAGTCATTGTTCGCTATTCGTTTTTTTTTACTTTTTTGCTTGTCGTCAGAAAATCTTCCTCAGATTCTACACGTAGCTATACTTACTGATTTGCTGGTTGGTCTTTGCTTATCATCGGGAGCAAAGTTTTGCTATAATCCATGAGGGACTTGACAATCCTGTCGTTGTTTGGTCAACCCTAGTCAGACTCCTTCCAATAAAATGCTGAGCCTTTTTCTCTCTTGATTTATTCTAACTTTAAACTCGTCCTTCCCTGTTGGCGTCCCTGTTTTTATCGGCCTTTGCAACCCTAATATTTGCAGGAGAATCTATTATCCGAATCTCTTCATTTCGCTATTGAAGCCCCTGGTCATCATTTGTGGACTCTTGTCCCGGTGAACCTTAACAAGACAGCCATTGGTGGCTCACTTACTGTGACTGTGCTCTCGGCCAGCAATCTAAGCCGTCTCTCCCGCGACTCTGCTGCTACTTCCGTGGGGGAAAATCTGGGCAATCACAATGTGCAGAGAGGACGGCAGCTTGAAAACATGAGAGTCGTGGGACCTACCTTTGTGGAGGTAGTATTTGAAAATGTGCAAAGGAAAACGTCGGTGGCAACTAAGAGCGGGCCGAATCCGGAGTGGGGAGATTCTCTGAGCCTGGTCATGCACGACAGTGAGGGGCTGCTGCAACTTTCTGTTTATGAACAGAGTCAAGATGGAGGTGTTTATGAATTTCTTGGAAGTTGCAATATCAAGGTGGGTTGCCGAGACAGTACATCTCGTTAGGGCAGTCGTTGGAGCGGTGAAAGAGGTTCTTGGCTTGGCCGCCTTCTACAATGATAGGTGCACTTTCATAGATTGTCTATTTCTATGACTTGTTTTCCTTCGTTCACATTCTAGCAACAGCACCATGCCATAGGGTATGGTAAGATGGTTGTCTTGTTACTTATCAATTGGAACATCATGCAGGCATTGAACATGCTCTCGTATACAGTCTTTACTAGTAGAGGTTGTGAACCCAGCTATTACAATTAAAACGTCCGGGCCCTTCGGAAGGGCAGTTATGCTTGAAGTTCTCAGTAGAGACTCTCCCGTCTGTTTGATACCGTAAATATTGTCGTCTGAATGGGCGACACAGTTAGTGACTGAAGTTTTTCTGCTCAATTGAACGTTGTCATACTTGACCTCATAAGGCATGCCAATGCAGGTGAAGTATGCGGAGGATGACTCGACCTTCTACTGGGCAGTTGGGTCTGGAGAGAGAGTGATTGCAGCAAGAAGTGAACGAGCAGGACTTCCAGTGGAGCTCGCGGTGCCGTTGCAGCATGCCCCTACAGGAATTGTATGTCCTTACTGTGAACACCCATTGCCCTCTTTGTATACCACTCGTTTTGAGCACAGTTCATCTGATTCTGAGGTACTCTGATCCAGTCGCTCCTGTCCTTACAAGCTTTGGGAATCTTGGTGTAAGAATCAGGTGGGCTCTGAGTTTTTTCCAGCCAGTATGGTTTGTTGATTTGTACTGTTTGGACCATTGCCCACAACAACTGTTCAGTCGTTAATTGAAGGTAGATCATTCTTGAATGTGCCCAACCTCAGAGACTGCCTCGTCGGGGAGTACGTAATATTGCTGCAATTTGGCTTCCCATTTTGAAATGGCGCTTGTTGACCCCATCCTCGCCGGTTTTTCTGGCCACGATTTTCTTGCTTGCGCAGATTACTGTGCGAATAACCCTTGGAGAGTGGCTGTTTGCACACGATGCGAGTGGAGTGGTGCCTCTTTCAAAGCCTGTGAATGTACTAGAAGAACAGTTCCCCCAGTTGTGGCCACCCTTGAGGACAATGACAGGCCGCACGTTACGCATCACAGTTTTGGAAGGCAGAGGTCTGGGAGAGGCAGGGGTCGCATCTCACATCAAGCCGTATGTCAGGCTGGAGTACGGGAAGGTGAGGATTGAGGGAGCACTTTACTCTGCTGACAAACAAGTAATGCATGAGTCTAGTGCTTTAATTCTCGTTAACTTAGCCAATGGAGCTTTGAAGCCTAGTTGGAGAGGGACTAGAATAGAATACTAGAATATACTAGAATGTTTAGTGCCTCAAGAAACTCTCAAAGCTAGACAGGTCATGGTCGATCCATGGAAGAAATCACTCAGAGAGCGCCACGCTCACATTTTCGAGCTTCTCCACTTTGCAGCATTCTATGCGAACAAAGGCAGTCGGCGACATAAATCCTGTATGGCAGCAGGAGTTCAACTTTGCTGAACTCACTGGAGGCGAGGAGCTGCGGCTCAGCTGCTGGAATGCTGCAACGTGGCAGCATCACAGCCTTGGAACCGCCCGAATAAACACTCAAGTGAGCAGTTAAACTCCATCTCCAACTTTCTTTCTGTATGTGTGGTTGCTTTTAGAAGCGTTCAAGCTGGCATTCCCTCACTGATCGCTCCTTGGAAGGGCTGATGGTGGGCCTACTTCAGGTGCTGGCTGAGGGTTCCCCAAAAAAGTTGCGATTGCAGCTTGAAAGGGTTGAGAGTGGAGAGATATGGATTAGTGCAGAAATCGGAAAGCGGGATCGGTCAGCAGCCGTTACACCCAGCAACAAAGAAGCCAATGTTTCGGTGAGAAGAACAGGCACTGTCACAGGCAATTCACACAGTTCACGTCTTGACAATTTTTATCATGGTTGTTGTCAGGATGACGAGTGGCTGAAGGCTCCTCTATGTCATGGCCTTGTTGGAATGCAATATAGGGTTCAGAATATTAATAATTTGTTAATCTTAAGTTTCAAAAGAAATGAGTGTGGTTCTGGATTACCTAGAGGAACGGAAAGCGCGAAATGTCTGAGTTCCCTTGCATCTACGTTCAGAACCTTCTTGGATGCTGCCTCTGATATCATAGAAGTACCTTGCGCTTCGGACACTGTTGAAATGTTTGTCCTCAGATCGTTGCCGATGCCTTTGCCTCAGCTTTGCTGAACCTAGAAAATTGCATGTTCTTTAACTCTAACGGAGAGGGGCTTCATATGAACTTCTTAGAGTCTTTTTGAGACATTAGAGCTTGTCAAGGTTTTCACTGAGTGGATTTTCTCTGTTAGGCAATGTGTGGTGTCCTTAGCTGTCCTTTGCATCCATCACTAGCAATTGTTTTCTTTCTCGTCGTGTCCTCTTTTACATGCAATCTATGTGTGAACTTGGAAGCGATCTTTCCTCAGTGCTTATCCATCTGTTGCAGGCAAATGCAGAACCAATCAGCAGCAGCAGCAGGGCGGAGGGCAAAGGCCATGGCGGGGAAAGCCTGCGCTTAGTGGTTTTGGAGGGTCGAAACTTGAAGAATGCAGACCGTAATGGAGAGCTGGATGCATACGTCAGCCTGCACTATGGCAACCTTAAACGAAAAACAAAGGTGAGCGTGCCTTCTTTCTCGTGAAGTTTAGGCCATATGAGAGTCTGCGAGTTGTAGAAATCTCTTTGATTTCAATTTTTTCAACCCTCGTTGGGCATGCGCTGCCCACTCTTCGTTGTGAACTACTATATGGAAAGATGTCCTTGCCAAGCCCCAGTGTCAGTAGATCGCAGTAGGTCGCGTTTTCGAAGTAGTTTTCAAAGTGAACCGGGGCTTGGTATAGACCCGCCGGAGGTATTCAGTCGCGTTCCATGTCACAGGATGGCGATCTCGATTAAGCTTCACATCTCACTGCTGGGATGAATGTGGTCTTTTTCAGTGAATGTGAGAATGTTCTGTCATCTTTTCTGTAAGCCTTGTACAATGTATACCACTTGAGTTTCCCTATTCTTGAGCATTTTTATATCATTTTTGTGCGTAATGACCTGTCCTTATCGATGCCTCCTGTTCTATTTTCTTTTGCTGATGTATGGCTGGCAGGTAGTGCAGCGCAGCCGCTCGCCTCAGTGGAATCAGACCTTTGTCTTTCCTCTTAATTCAGGGCCACTGCTGCTCCGTGTTAAGGACCACCAGTCTATGTTGACCACTCAATCTATTGGCCAGCTGGAGATCGATCCGCACAGTTTTGCTCCCAATGAAACAGACGACAGGTGAGGGAGGGTACATGTGCTCCTCGCTGACTTGTGAAATTGTTTGACAAGTTCAATCAGGCTGGCGAGGGATCGGTTTTGCTTCATGGAGTGGCTGTTTGTTCCTTATATGAGCAGTTGACTAGAGCCACCAGTCAAGCTTGAGGACAAGGGTCGTCGTTCATGCATGTGGCCCACATTACACCCATTTTTTTTGTTGGATTATGTAAAGGGGGAATGTTAAAGGCATTACTAATTCTGAAAGAAAAGCACCAGGTGGCATGCTATGAAGGAGACCGGTGGAGGTGAGGTCCGACTCCAAGTCACTCGCGTGAAGTCAGAAACTGAGATAAAGCCCCCCCCGGTTCACACTTCTGACGCTTCTACGAGTATGAAACTGCAAAAAACTTCCCAAAAGGTGAGCAGCTGTGGAAAATGCATGAAAATGTCTCTTTGAATTTTTATACAAGTCGCAGTTTTTTGCTCAGTCAAATCGCAAAAACTGTGCGTACTGTACTGCCCTTACTTTCAAGAGTCGTTTCCTATCAGATGATTCTAACAGCATGCTTTTTGTATAATTGAGTGGTCTTGTCGTCGATGGGCATTGTTAAGGCACATTTTCCTTAATTGCATTGGCAGTACTACAACCAACCATCTCCCAAGGCATCTTAGTTGTCTGATGGATGGGCTTTTATGAACTGTGCTAGTTCAGGCAATCTATTGCCAATTCTGTCTGTATTGTATATCCTTTCTTTATGCACCAAGACAGTTTTTTCATGTGATGATAATTCTTTCGACCTTAGAAGTTGTGGTTAGAGACTTAAGTCCTCGCCCTTGTTGCTGTATGCAGTTGCGGCGGCTTTTGCAGGAAGGGCTCTCTCTGGTGGAAGGCACGGAATTCAATGATGTGCAGCGAATGATCGAAGACGTGGCATGGCATGAAGATGAACGGGAGAGCCTCATCGCGCAGCTTCAGAAGGACCGAGACCTCCTCATTTTTAAAGTGAAGCAGCTGGAACAGGCCGTTGCCGATTTTCTGTGACACGTGAGCGTGCACAGCAACAGATGTGCTGATCCGACTGTGCTGCTCAAATCAGGTCAAATTTTGATAGACATTTGGCAGATTATTGCTGTGTGGAATGGACTCCTGAAGGTGCGGGTGCAACTTCCTTCCTATGTCTGTCTATATTGTAAAGAAACGATGGAAGAGGTGCCTGTGTGGAGTCTGTTTATTTATGTTGGCCCATGGCCTCATGGGGCCAAAAGGTTATGTCATGTGTCGTTGGACTGTACCTGAAGCTGAGATCATCGGAACATCAAATAGCGGGCGAAATGAATTCGCCTCCATTCTTCTTGTTTGCTTCTGCATTTTGTGTCGTCGAAAGCCGGGTTCAACAGGGGATTCCATTTTGCCGAGTTCCATATGGCTTTAGTGGCGAACAAGCGAGCAATTCTGTTAGTTCACCACGTTAGTTACTATATGATGGTTGTGTAGTTGGGTTCTGGAAGGATGCCTGATCCAAGAGGATACTACTTTTAGAGAAAACAGGCAGATGAGTCCCACGCGTTGCCTCCAGGCGTGTGTGCAGAGCTGGCAAGACCGCTTGAGCATCAAACGCAGTAGTAGTGCCTGGAGCAGTGAGAGCAGAATCAGATTGGCAGTGCTCGCAGGAACAGCAGGAACAGCGTCAGCAGCATATTCATGGCGGCAGCAGCAGCAGAAGGAGCCAGAAACGGCAACAGTGTGATCGATATAAAAAAACGTTGTTGGTATTCGCGCCTTACAAAAGTGTATTCAATTTCACTTTGGAAAATCTGGAAAGCCCACCCTTGGAAGGGTTTTGCGACCGCCTCTGACCATCGTGTGGTTGCAAATGCAAACCCTAAATTCACAATTTCGATCTTTCCTTTTTGTCCTTGGTCCTTTGTGACCGTTTCCTTTGGTTCCCTATGTTGATTTCATCCATGTACACTTGACTTGATGGCCTCGCCATCGTCAGATCAATGCAAGTTCTCCTCTCTGAAAATAAAAAGAGAAGGGAAAGCTCATGGGCGGGTGAAAGGCGAACCGGGACGTCCTGTCACGATAGTACCGGTTCCATGTTGGCTGTGACATCCCGTTCAACAATAAGATTTTGTTCTCGTTAACGGAGGTAAGAATAGCGTTCATTTTCTCACATGTGAATGCATCGCAAGTGACACGACCAGTCCTGACTTTCTTAAAGTCACGTCGTGTCGGTACCGTACAGATTTGTTTTCCAACAGCCAATAGGAGAGCGAGCTGTAACCCACGTGACCAGCCGCAGATTCTTCTTAAAATTCGACCAATCAGATCCACGCAGAAATTAATTTTGGCCAATCAGAGTCATGCTGTGGCTTTTTCGGAGCTGACCGCCTACCCGACAAAAATTCTGAACAGTAACGACAAAAAATAAATCAGGTCTTTTGTCTCCTTGTGGAGCCTCGGAAGATCCGCACTGTTGACAGCCGACCAGAAATAAGCGACGTGGCATGATCTTGTGGTGCCACGTGGCAGGTCGAGGCGGCGGTGGACCAGGCGGTGGGCAGGCGCGTACTGTACTCTCCGCCGGCCAACCGCCAGCGCTGCTGACGTGGAAGGCGGGCAGAAAATACAAAACTCACTTTTTCGGGCAGATGAAACATCATTGGAGAGCCGCTGAAAGTTTTCCAATGTCAGACTAAAAATTTAATCTGTGCCCCTCGGCAGGTGATTAAATCGGATTTGTAGCCAATCACGTCAGCTCTACCGGTGTGAGAAGAGCCGATTTGAAATCGGACATGGCATAAAATAAACTTGTTGCTCATGAAAGAAACTTTACTTTCAGAAACGTTTCAAATATAATTCATCAACGAATCAGCGGCCACCGGTCAGGCCTCCAAAATGTTTCTAAGTTCCCCTGTCCACTTTCTCGGGCAACGCAAAAAATGTTTCCCTACCGCCCAACCTGCCCGTCGCTGCCCGCTCAGCGGCTCCCCCGCGTTCCCTCCCCCTCCCCGCATATGAAGACCCTCCCATCCCCTCCCTCGCTCTCTCTCAATCCTTCTCCCTCTCCGTCCCTCCCCCCTCGTCTCCCTCTCCCTCCCACTTATCCATGGCGTCCAGCAGCCTCCACCCTCTTTCCCTCCGCCTACTCCAGAGATCTTCTCCTCTCCCTCTCCCTTTCCCTCTCCCTCTCCCGGCCCCAAGCCGTCCCCTCTCTCTCAGCTTCAATGCCAAATCTACGCCCAGATCGCTTCCACGTGGCGCTGAATTCCGTACAACTGCCACGTGTGCGGACAGCGGCTCCTCTAGGAGTAATGTGGCAGCAGTCAATGCAGAAGAGGAGACTTCTCCCTTTAGGGCACCGCCATGGCAGGCCGCTGCGGCTGCCTTTGCAGGCCTCGCCTGGTCAGCCCTCCTCCTTATGGGGCCTCCCGCGGCCTTAGCGGAGGATGAGAGCAGCAACATCACCATCACCTTCCCGGCCTCGCCCATTCCGGAGGCATGCTCGCTCTCTATCCGCATCCACGGCTTCCTGGAATTATGAATTTTCGTGCTCATTTTGGCGTGAATACTTGGGGTGTGGTGGAGAAGTGCGTAGCATTGCAGGTCACATTGTAGGTGGCTGGCATTGCGTGGGAAACTGAAGGACAGTCTGCTCGAGTGTTGTCGGCAAAAGAGGGGCGGGAGAGGGGCAGAGAGGGGGAGGGAGGGAGGGAAGGAAGAGGCGCTGAATCGGCAGCTGACGTTATCCATATGAAAGAGCCAGCTTCGGGGTTGAATTCCGTGTTGAATTCTCCTGACACGTGGCACTAGGTCTATTCCATGCTGTAATTGCTGGGGATCAAAACGCTGCGTGGTTTCGTTGGAATCTTGGTGCCAATTTTGTGAATTAAGGCCACAATTTAGATTGAACTCCTTCGGATTTCTATTTGGTGGGTCTCTAGGGCCCCGGATCCTCCTGATCTGCTTGCAGGAGCAGAGCATTTTTAGACAGTGCTGGCTGACGCCAACAATGTGCTTTTTGGGAAATCTCTTTTATGGAATTCTTAACCGTTTTGTGACATTATAACCAATGCTAATTGCGTGGTGTACTGTATGCACCGACTCTTGCAGGTGAGCAGAGTCCAAAAGACTCTCGTGGAGGCTTGGGGCATTGTGGAGGAGACTTACTGGGATTCAACATTCAATAACCAAGGTTACACCAGACCTCTCTCTCTCTCTTGCAACTTGAACCTCTGCAACTTTGAACCATAACTCAATAAATATCATAATGTAATTCACGTGGTACGCCTGCACTGGGTCCTGAAGAGGCTCTTCCTAAGCAGCGCTGATGTTCGGTGCAGACTGGGAGGAGCAGCTACGGAAGGGGCTCTCTGAAACTGTTTTCTTGCAATCAGCCGACGAAGCATACTCCAAAATTCGCGGAATGCTCGCCACTCTTGGCGATCCCTTTACACGCATTGTTCCTCCACAGGTATCTGCAGCCCCACTCGTTAAACATATGGAATAAAATTCAATTCTGTGTGCAACTTTTGGCTTGTTGAAGAGGCATGGACGCTTTCAAAAATTTCGGCGTACAACGAGAAGTGTGTCAGGTTAACTGAGGGTGACGAAACGATGCTGCCGAACTAAATTCTAAAAAGCAAATGTGGTGAGGTGACAGGAATACCAAAACTTCCGAATCAGCAGTGATGGTGCTCTTCAAGGTGTGGGCCTACTAATTGGATCGGAGCCGGACACAGGCCGTGTGGTAAGTTGAGGGAGAAGATGATCCTTTCTGCCTCCACTGACATTGAGATTGATTTCTGTGGGTATGTGCTTTGGGCAGAAAGCTGAAGAGAAAGTGTTTGCATAGGTTATCTTTTAAGATTTTCGTCTTCTGAACATGCCCTAATGTATTGGCAGTTTGTACTTTCACCAATTGAGGGCGGCCCTGCTGCCCGAGCTGGTATTCAGTCAGGGGATGAGATCGTGCAGATAAACGGTGAGCAGAGGAACTGCTGCTCTCCCTCTTTAAAGCTCTTCTCCATGAATGATCATTTTTTGAGCTCTTTCAACAAGAACTGAGCGGTTTACATGCAGTATAGACAGGTAGCGATTGATGCTCATTATTTGATTAATCGTTGACGAACTTTGTCACTGGGAAACGGATCTGCAGATGAGGATTTGACCGGACTCACCGGCGAGCAGGCGGCGACCAAGCTCCGTGGAAGGGCAGGCACTTCTGTGGACCTCACAGTCAAACGTGTTTCAGTAAGTCTCTCCCTCATTCAAATTGACGAATTGTACGCTGCCGCTGTAAACAACTCCAAGGATCAGTTAGTTAGTAGTACTCAGTTTTTAAATGGTTTTTGTAGAAGTGTGCCCTTTTGTGGCCTTGTGGACACTTGTATTCTGTGACGCAATTCGTGAATTTTATTGCGGTGCTGACTTTGAGGATCGCTGATGCTGGCCCTTAACAGGAGAACCCTTTTGATGAGGCTGTGTCCTCAGAAGACCAGGTGACACATGTAAGTTCACGCATTTCATCGAAAAGTCGCATTATTAACAGGATATATGTCTCGTCGTTAGGGCTTGTGAATGCAATTTTACTGTGGTTCTGTACAGTTTGAAACGAATACCCGTCGAGAACGTGAACGCTTGAAGTATAAAGCTATTCCGCTGCTTGGAAAAATGGCTGGCAGCTGCCAGTAGTCATCGCACCAGAGAGAGGCCTTCAGTTAGCCTTGCACATGCTTTTGAAGGCTGAAGTTATTCTTTGCCACTGTACCAGTCAGCGTGCTGATATGGCCTTGTTATGTAACGTCTTTAGGGCTCATATGCGAAGGCTATTTCCACAGTCCTATCAGTTTCCAGTGCTTTTAGATGCATCTCAGATGCATCAGATAATCATTGATGCAGCCTCATGGAGCTATCCGTGGTTGTGCCGCAGGTTCGTATCCAGCGAGAGACCATCACACTTTCTCCAATTTTTGCAGTCATGTTGCAACATACGGACAATAACGGCAATGATGTCCAAACGGGCTACATTCGACTTACTGCATTCTCGCAGGTACGTTGAAGCTCTGCTAGGGCTTCCAAGCCTTCGAAATTTTAAATTGCAGGGGATTCATGAAATTCGCAATCTTAATACTTTCTTGTAAGGCGATAAGGTATGGATTACAGATGTAATTCGCATGAGACTTCTCTTTTGCCAATTATTGCACGACTCTGACCTGGAGCACGGAGCACTTTCATGCAGAATGCTGCAACAGATATGCAAAAGGCAATAACGCGTTTGGAAAACGCAGGAGCCAGCGGTTACATCCTGGACTTGCGCAACAATCCTGTAAGTGAACAAGATTATCATCTGCTTAAAGAGTTTTTCCACTTCCAAGCAAGTTAAAAACGGTATTTCGCCATGAAACGTGCTCTAGAGAAGACAGGCATTTGAAATGATCGCTTCCATCATCGTAGTAGGTACCGGTATACGATGGCAGAGCAAGTTCATGAGGTATCATGTGATGACTAAAGTCTATCCTCTGGGTGACACGATTCGACCACATCTTGGTACACAGGGAGGCCTTGTGAAGGCTGGCCTGGATGTTGCTCAAATATGGCTGGATGGAGACGAAACTTTGGTGAACACCATTGACAGGGCGGGTAATCTGCAAGCCGTGAATCTTGTCCACGGCCAAGCTTTGACTCATCAACCGCTAGTCGTACTGGTACGAATCATTCTCAAGTCCATTCTTAAAAGTATCTGTTGGGGATTAGGTACTAGATAACGGATTGGCTTTTGTGGTCCTGAGCTTTCACTCTCAGTGGACGTTCCTTGCAGTGAATTTCGTGCACTTTCAGATTATTACACGTGATTGAATATATGACTTGTTCTCTCCCTGCAGGTAAATCAGGGTAGCGCCAGTGCCAGCGAGATTCTAGCTGGAGCCCTCCGTGATAATGGTCGAGCACTGCTTGTAGGCGAAAACACTTACGGCAAAGGAAAAATTCAGGTATGGGCAAACCATAGACCATAACTTTGCCAGCCAGTCGCAAAAACACTCGTAAAAAGCTGCTGTTGTAAGCAGCTCAACAAATCTGGGCCGTCTTTAATTCGATCAAAACCCTTCCCCGGAGTGCTTGCAGAGCGTGTTTGAGCTAGACGATGGCGCGGCATTATTCGTGACTGTGGCTAAATACCTCTCTCCAAACCTAAAGCCCATCGATAGGGTCGGACTCGCTCCCGACTTGCGATGCACTGTCGAAATTCCCGTCACAGCCACAGTCGCCCCCGGCCCTGCCTCCCCCCAGCCCGGCTCCTCTGCGCGCCCCTTGCGGCAGGCGGTCATGGCGGAGCCCAACCCTGCCGCGCAGCTGCAGGCCGACTCCTGCGTGCTCACCGCCGAGCAGCAGCTCCAGGGCAAGTGACGGCCCTTGTAGGCGGCCGGGCGGGCGCGCTGTGTACAGGGCAGGGCACAGAGGCCGCTGCAGGGCACCAACTGCTGATTGGACGGTGCAGATTTCGCTGAGATGAAGGGAAGGGGATGATCCGACGTCGGCGGTTTCGCCGAGCTCAAAATGGACGGCCTCAATTGCAAGGTACCAACATTCATTTGGACGATTCATTTGAGTGGGGGAGCTCTATAGGTTTTGTGTTGTGTGATTTATGAGACACTCCCCTGAAATAAGTTTCCATCAAACATTTGTGAATATAGCTTTATTTGTTTGTTTGTTTGTTTGGTAGCGGTTTGTACATACGCAAGTGTAGGTAGTAGGGTCGGCAGTGCACCCCATTGGTTCTCCCATTATTGCAGGGACTCGTCCCTGCCTTTAAGTATACGAACAAGTTCATTGATTTGTGTTGGCCAGCCATTGTTAGGTCATTTAGAGAGACTAGAACGCGAGCTCGATCCTCGAGCTTGCGCGTAAGCAGCGTAGAAATATACATGTTAGAAGAAAGGGGCAGGATACGGGGCACGGAACTATTTTATTGGAGCATGTTATTGAAAAATATTGATTTATAATTTTATACGTGAGAATACCGTTGAATCGAATTTTGCGTGGCTCGTACTTTGTCTTTGGTGTGGTGGACAATGGCCCCGTTTCCCCGATGTCTACGCGCGCACCTGTTGTTGGTCTTTGATGCATGCGAACCCCAAAGTTTGTTGGCGGGGCGGCCTTTCTGACGTCTAAAAGGCGATCGTCCCAGTAAGAGCCCGCCTCACGAACCATTGCAACCCGTACGGACCTACCTAGACTGGGCGAACTGAGTTAATGTCAATGCGCCCACTTCTTGGTACTATATGAGACACCGCCCTCATTCAAGCCCCGCGTTTGTTAAACAAGTCCAGGCATGAACAGCCCTTGAATGCGCAATCCCTGTTGGCAGTCCAATCGCCCTAGCCTTGAACGCCACATTCGGTGGCGCCTCCACGTCCTCCTCCCTCCCCACCCCCCATGGGCTACATCAACATCGGCCCCTCCCAAGGCCGTACCGTGCCATCCGTCCATCCATCCATCCATCCCCATTCATCCATCCATCCCCATCCATCCATCCATCCTCATTCATCCATCCATCCTCATTCATCCATCCATCCTCATTCATCCATCCATCCTCATTCATCCATCCATCCCTCCCCATCCATCCATCCATCCCTCCCCATCCATCCATCCATCCCTCCCCATCCATCCATCCATCCCTCCCCATCCATCCATCCATGTCCCCCCCGGTCCCACCGCCCCCTCCTCCCGAGGTCGGGCGGGCGGTCCCAGTTTTGGAGCCGTTGGCCGGCCCCCCCCCGCCGACACGCCTCCGCCGCCGCCGCTTTTCAAACGGGGACGGCGCCGGCCGGCCACAAAAGGCACCTGCCCGCCCGCCCGCTTTCAAAAATCGAAGGCCCCGTCTTCCGCGGCCGTACTAAAAATCAAGCTGGGCCAATGAGCAGGAGGTCGGTTCTATGCTCGAAATCCGTTGAAATAGGTCTCAACTGGATTTGGAACAGGGGCAAGTGCGTTTGTCGGTAGCGGGCCGGTACGGAAAGAGCGCGCGCGGGACCTTCTTGAATGCCGCAGCGCAGAGGGAGAGCGCTGCAGGCGGCAGGCGGCAGGCGGCAGAGGGGCCCTATGGCGGCTGGGAGCAGGGCGTGGGTCAGGTATAATGCGGTCTTTGGGGGCTTTTTCAGGGGCAAAGGACGCAGAATCCTGGCTTTCTGCTGATGTGGGATACGCGGGTGAAGGACGCTACTTCTTTGGCAAGCTCGTCAGTGGAGGCCTGGCAGGGAAAGAACCAGAAACGCGGCTATTGGAGTTTTTTCGCAGTGTTAAATTTCTGAACTGGCTGGTTTCTTCATGCTCAGCGTCTCTTGTTCTTGCTGCTTCTTCTGCATCCCCGACGGCCAGCCATGAGACTCACCGCAGAAGTGGCTAATGGAGCAGTGAGGGGCCAGCTATGGAGACCGAGAGTGTCGTGTCTGCGGAGGATGCCCACGACAGCCCTGCCTCAGAGTTTGCTGGATTTCCGACTGCACAATTGTCTACCGGCCATGGCGACTCTGACTCGACCTCGTCTGTCGTTAAGACAAGGGAGCGTCCCCTTCCACCGCTTCCTCCCATTCCTGAGCTGCCGACCTGGCAGATGGTTGAGTCTGGCAAACCCGGAAGTTTGAGCTACCGTGCACGCATCTTTGAATGGAAGAACCGCAGAGAAGTCTCCCCGTGGCATGGCATACCTCTATACACGGGAAGTAGTGCATTGCATGTTGTTTGCAAGACCCCTCGCGACTCAGGCTTCATCTTTGAAGTGGCTCGAGATGAGAACTTCACTCCGTTGAAGTTGAGAAAGCTGCCTCAACAACCGGCTTATTACACTTGTAATGCCCCCTGCCATGTTGGGCTTCTCCCACAGACATGGGCTGACCCGGGTGCAGCCTCTGATGGCATGCAGCAAGATGGCAACCCCTTCGAAGTTTTAGACATAAGCAGGCGTGCGGCACGAACGGGTCAAGTGTATGCGGCAAAACCGCTTGCAGCATTTGCTGTGATTCATGGCGGCACAACTCTTTCATGGAAGATCATTGTGATTGCTCTTGATGATCCGTTGGCTGGCGAACTGAAGAACGTGAATGATGTACAGGAGAGAATGCCTGATGCTCTTGCAGAAGTGCGGGAATGGCTGCGCACTTGCATGTGGAGAAACTCGGGTATACCCCTCAACTTCTTTGAAACAATCCTTCGATCATGACTTTGTCGTGTCTCGTGATCTCGACTGCTTGATTTTTTTTTTGTTTGCATTTTAAATTGAACACACAGGGGAGCCCAACCGGTAGAATTGCAGGCCAATCCTCCCGTTGGTTTTTGTTTTTCAATAAATACCTTTCATTGTTGAAAATAGAATGTGAAACGCAGCATGCCATATCTGTCCTAGACACAGCGTCGTGATCGTTCCCTCGTTCATTGGCGTGAGCAGGCGATCCAGATGTATACTTTGGCCTCGATGGCACTGTTGGAGACTGTCAGCTGGCAGTGACAGTGATTGCAAAAGCGCACAAAGCCTGGCTGCGGAAGTTTGGAGATAAAGAAGGGCATCGAAGCCGGGGGGATCAGCAGTTGAACAGCATCAAGTCGTCCAAGGGACGTCCCCAGGACACGTTACAGCGTGCATACTCTGTTCACCAGAGCCAAATTGGACTATCGAAAGTATCCTGCTGTGAGCCCAAGAAGCCGAACTCCGAGTCGCAGTGTGGCTTGCTTTGGGTTGAGGGCTCGGAAAGGCCATCATGTCTTTCGGGAGTTCCACCTCCAGTGAACCCCACGCCTACAAGTTCACAGTCTCCCGCTTCACATATGCTTGTTGAAGCTGGAGTTGGGCCAGGTCCAGGCGGAATAGGCTGCTGGAAAGGCATCATAGGGAAGCTTGTCGGGGGAATCCGGTTGGACTCAGACTTGTGCTCCTCGTCGATCAGTGAAGGTCCACACTCACCAAAGGCGACGGCAGCGTCCCATATCCACCAGCGTAGAAGGCCTCCACCGCCTCCAAGGCTAAACCCTGAGATAGCAAAGCAGGAGCCTGCAGGACGCGTGAGTGAGATGCAAGAGCCGGCTGTTCGACTGAGTTCACGCCACCAAAGTTTACGGATCCATGCCGGCTCTGACTTTGTGGGTGACTCCCTTCCAACCCCAACTTTAAGTAGGAGCAAAACTTTCTCTGAAGGTCAGTTTGCAGCTCAAAAAAGATCGAGGGCACCACTTGGCATGGGAGTTACAGGCTTTGCCTTGCCAGAAGATGCTGACACGAATGACGGTGTCAAACATCAAGGTCTGCAAGGACTTTCTGGGCCGAGCCAAACAGTAGCGAGCAGGAACAAGGTAGGGACTTTTGATCCAAGGGCAGTTATTAAAGACGAGAATGAAATAGGTCCCAGTTTAGATCGCAGTCAAACGATCTCCGAAGGTCAGTACGCTGCTCAAAAACAGGCAAGGGGGAAAGGGAGCATGGATGAACCTCATAGTTTTACTAAAAACCTGACAGGTGGTACATCAAGGGAGAATAAGTTATTGATGCAGACTACAGCTGGGATATCTTTCTCTGCTGCTGATGCGTCCGAGCGGAGGCTATCAACTCGATCCGGTACACTAGGTAAAATAGAAAATAGTCCGGGCAGGGTAAGGCCAAGTCTGGACCGGAGTCAGACCATATCTGAAGGACAGTTTGTCAATCAGAAGCAGTCGACGACGAAGAGGTTTGACTTAGACCTGCCTGGTGGAGTTGTGGTCACTGAGGAGACGGGGGCATACGTTGAAGATTCAGAATCCGCACAATTTTATTTCATGACATCCCAGCCACAGCCGTTTGACCAGGCCACATTCCCAGCGAGCAACAACAGCCTTCCGCCATTTCCTCGACAGAATAATACAGGGCATTCCTATGACAGCAGCAAACTCAAGCCTAGTCTAAGTAGAAGCCAGAGCTTTTCAGAGGGTCAATCTGCAGCAGCAAGGCAGTCGAGGATTAGTTACAGTATGGGATTGATGGGAGAAGCTTCCAGTTCAAGTATAGGAGGTATGAATGAGGGAGATCTAGTTGTTCTGGAATCTATGCCTACAGCTTCAGAAGCTCGTCGAGGGCCTACGGCTGGGGGAAGGGAAGTGCCATATGCATCACGATTACATGCGGATGAAAGCCCTCGTGATAGTCCGACTGAGTGGAAATTTGTTGCACAGCAGTCTGTTCGAAGAGTGGATCGTGAACAGGCAGGTCGACGCCAGCGAATACAAGAGGATGGACCTGATGGGGGAGAGCCTGCTTGGGACGAGAGGCGATACGCAGGAACATCGGGAAAGCAGAAAGTGACAGGGAGTCTGCAGGGGCCCCCAGCAGTGTTGCCCTTGACACAGACTACAGAGGCCATCTTGCGGCAAAGAGAGAACCTCACCCGAAAATTGGAGGAGAGTGCACGGCGGCTGGCGGCAGAGGAAGATTCAGAAAGGATTGGAGCACGTTCTCGGGTGAGAGCAGGTGACTATGCATCCGTAGGAAGGCAACTTCATGACAGAGCGGAGGGTTCAGGGAGTTCAGTTAGCATGTATGCACCAGAATTCAAGGACGCCGAGAGCAGCAGGCCAGTCGACTGGGCTACCTGGTTGGGACGAGGAGAAGGGCGAGCTGCCGAAGCTCAGAGCTCTCTTATTTCACATCGCTCTTTACAGGCGATGATACGGGAGAGTGCATGGTCACAGCATCAGCCAGCAGGCGCAAGCCTGTACAGATCAGGAGCAACCCAGGACTTGTTCAACTCTTCTCGGCAAGCTAGTCATCCCGCGGAATCGCTGAGAACGGGGGGGGAAGCTATGGACATAAGATGGGAAGCCGATGATTGGAAGGGAGGGGGTGAAGGAGGGGTCAGGTATGCTGAAAGCGGGGAAATGGGTGTAGGAATGGCCAGTCAGAATGGCCCTCGAAGCGGGCACGTGCCCGCAAGAGAAGGGATGATTAGTGATAAATCAGCTGATGAAGAAGTCACTCTGTCTATAAAAGAAGATGATAGTGCGAGTAGTGTGTCAGGGGTAAGGCTTAGTCTTGGAAGGCCCGCAGCGTTTCTTAGTGTACCAAGAGAAGTTTTGAGAAGGCTATGAGGCGTGGCTTGTAAGATTTCTTTAAGCGGATTAGAAAGACTAGGAAAGTGCTAGAAGTCATTGTAGAATAAGGTTGATATTTGTGTTCATTCATTGTTCCAGATTTACCACAGAGAGATAAACGATACCTGGGCTTTTCCCAGGGCTGTTTTTTTTTCCTTGCAGCCACATCAATGTAAGTAAGCTGGCGGTGGTACGAATCAAGTAACAAACTGAGCATGGTCAACTGGTCGTGAGTTTGAGTTAAATGAATGGTCAAACAGTCATGGGTCTTTTTATCCGTGCGTTTTTTAAACCCTCTAAGTGAAAGCCCCCCTTCTGTGTTGCTTCTGAACGCGTCCTTTCGCTGCAAGTCATTGCACAGAATGGCATTTGTTGCCGAGTACTTGACAAGGGCAATCTGGGTCCATACATGAGAACCTATTGAAGCAAAGTGTGGCATTCAAGAGGGGACGGCTTAGAAGGCATGCTTGTGGCAGCCATTGCTGGGAGAAGTAGAGTCAAAACACTGTAGCATAATAGAATGGCCCTTACGATATTGGGCCTAGTTTGCCGAGTTCCACCATTTTCTATATTGACGTATAGACCACATGCATGCAGGATCAAGTTTTGCACACACACACATCCTGTTGCCGCATGCGTGGTTGCGTGCTGGCAGGCGGACTCAACCTTCAAGCGAATGTGATATTCAGCGTACCACGGTCGTCTCCTGTCAAAGAACATGGAAAAGTACACGCCGTATATATATAAAGTACAATTTCGTACATTCAACCTGTACTTTCAGGTACGTGACGATGTACGATCATCGTCCAGTTGACAGGAGCACTTGAGTTGCGGGCACCACCTACCGTGCAGGAGCAGGAGCAGCAGGAAGAGGGCCTCCTTGGCTGCTTCAGATGTCAGCCTGAATTCTGAGTCCATTTGGGCGCCTCTTCACCGTCGTTTCTCGCTGTATTGGGCTAAGAGTGCATGAATTCTGACAATACTATCATTATTCTTCACAGAAGCGCTTTACCCGAGCGGGCGCCAGTATGATTTCACAGATCTTCATGCTGTCGCCTCGTGGCGACAACATCATCTTTCGTGACTGTATGTTTGCGGTCTCGCTCTCTCTGCTTCTCTGCATCGTCTCTTCCTCGCTCAATTCTTTTTTGATTTACTTTTTCTTACTCTCCTTCTCTCCATCCTACTCCTTTGCCTCTCGAAACGCAAGCAAGTGCTGCAAAGTTGGATTCGTAAAGATAGAAGTTTAAAGAAGTGAACGCTTTCGGCTTCCCTAGGCGCTTTGTCATGGAACATTAGTCGAGCCTGAAGCGGTTTCTATAGGTCTCTTCCGTCTGCGAGCAGTTGCAATACATAATGATGATGCTGCGGGGGCATTCTGGCTGTCAATTACCTTTTTATTATTTATTAATTTCTTCCTAGAACAGGATATATTCTGAAGAGCTTTGTTACTGGCGTAAGAGTTTCAAACGCAACATTTTCCACTGGTCAGGTTATTAGAAAGCTAGTATGCAAAATGAGAAGATCCAATTGGATTGGTTGAATTATTTACACCCCTTGCATACGCTCGCCTTATGATGAAACACCTAGTGCTTGCCATCTGCGAGGTCGCAATCACCGTCCTGTTTTTGGACTGCAACTTACATCTAGCCTGACAACGAAACCAGTTATGCAGGGCAAGTACATGGAATAATGCGATCACAAATAGGAGGAAGGAATGTAGTTGTTGCTGGAACGGCAACTAAACTCATGTGGCATGCATGTCATCCCATGGCCTATTTCATCGGAACCTTGAAAACTCCAGCTTGATGCTTACTTGTCTCTTGTTTGCAGACCGGGGAGATGTGCCTAAATCGAGTGCAGAAGTATTCTTTCGTAAATTTAGGTTCTGGAAAAGTGACGAAGGCGAGGATGCTCCTCCCGTTTTCGTGAGTATTTCTTTTTTGTTTGTTTGTTTGTTTGTTTGTTTGTTTGTGTGTTCGATCTTCTTCGTGGAGATCTCCTTATGTGGATGGTTTGGCGGACAATAGCTGACGTGTATTTGTTCAATAATTGCTAATGCAAAGGTAATAAGCTGTTTTATCCTGTTCACAAGGACCACGCCTGCACTACTCAAGCTGGCGTTTTTGAAGGCTCCGGTTGGGTATCAAATGGGCTGGTAGTTTACCCAGACATCGTGTCCTCATTTTCTCCCCGTTTGTTTTTCACCGTTTGCTGCAGAATGTGGATGGAGTAAACTACTTGCATGTGAAAGGAGCTGGCCTTTTGTTCGTGGCCACAACTCGTTACAACGTTTCACCTTCTTTGATTCTGGAGCTTCTTCAACGCATTGCCCGGGTGGCAAAGGATTACCTCGGCATTCTTAATGAAGATTCCCTCCGAAAAAACTTTGTTTTAGTGTACGAGCTCTTGGATGAGATGTTGGTAAGTGCAGCCCGACATTGGTTGTCATTTTGGCATCACGACTTGCAAGTGTTCAGAAGTGTTCATACTGGGTAATCATCTACCTATTTAATTCATCGTGCCTTAAATTGATTGTGCTTGACTTGGGATAGGATTTTGGCTATCCTCAAAGCACCTCTACAGAGGCATTGAAGTCGTTTGTCTTCAACGAGCCTGTGTCTGTGGATTCTTCAAGGGTGCTTCCTGCTTCGCTAGCTGCTGCCTCAATATTCATGGTATTTAGTTCGATCCCAAAAACCTCTGTTTACAATAGCCAACGAAGCGTTTTCATGGCTGTCTACGTTCATCATCCCAAATAGAGGTGGCCTCTGTTTCGTCGGTCCAGTTTTTGCTTCGTGACCATTCTTATCCCGTCCACGGCTGAGCTGTCCTTAGGCTCTTCTGCTGCATTCTGCGAAAAAAACAGCATGAAGGTGCTGACTTCTGGAAAGCAGAATGAAAACATGCTGTGGCAGCATGGAGCCAAGCGTGTTCCCGGAACTGCTGTCACCAAGTCGGTGGTGGCCAATGACCCTCCGGGCCGCAAGCGGGAGGAGGTGTTTGTGGACGTTATTGAGCGCATCAGTGTCACCTTCAATTCTAGTGTACGTGTCTGTTACTGTTTCTATCTCTTTCTCTTCGCTTTGCCTCTCCCTCTCATTCTTTTTGTCATTATCTCTTTCAATGGCTTGTTATCTCTGCTCTCTTTTTTTTTCTTTCTATTTCTGTTTCTGTTTCACTCCCCCCCCCCCCCCCTTTTTTTACTCTCCCTTTCTAATTATTCCTTGCTTTAGTACCTGGTTCTCTATCAGATGGCAGACACAGGCTGGAGGTTCTATGATTGAATGGGAAATTCAGAGCGTTCTGCTGGTTTGTGGGTGCTTCAAGCAGGGATACATATTAACATCAGAAATAGATGGTACTATTCAAATGAAGAGCTATCTGACCGCCAATCCAGAGATCCGATTGGCCCTAAATGAGGACCTTGGGATTGGCCCAAATGGATCGTCAGGTTTTGGTATGTTCAAGCTCAAATCCCAAATGAGACATATTGTCGTAACTGAAGCTGATCTTTTGGAGTCTACTAGAGCTGACCTTGCAGCCTAATTACGTATTGTCTAGGCTTAGTAATATACGTTTTTCTTCCTTTGCAGCTCCTGGAGACAGTAGGATGAAGCTCTTAGATATGGACGGAATAAATTAATCAAGTGGGTAATGTTGCAGGGAGTGTTGGAACGGTGCTTTTGGACGATTGCAATTTTCACGAGAGTGTGCGATTGGACGAATTCGACTTGGATCGCACATTGACTCTGGTGAAAGATTTACTTTGATTACATTGTGGTCTCACTCCTCTTATGGATTATGCAAGGAATGGCTGCGTTACTCTTGCAGCAAGAGTTGAAGACTTTCTAGATCCATTGACATATATATTGGCATATAAGGAGGCCAGAGGGTCCTCCAAGCAGGAGAGGCAATCAAAATGGGAAAGGTAGTTTTTATATTTTTGGTATCCAAATGACATGACACTTTACTCTACCTTAGCTTTTTCAAAATAATCTCGAATTTTATGGAACATATCACATGTCATGCTTTGGAACAGGTACCGCCAGATGGTGAATTTCCAGTCATGAATTACCGAATGACTCAGGAGTTCAAGCCGCCATTTAAGGTTTATCCCATAGTGGAGGATGCTGGTCCTTTTAAGGTGTGTTTTTACTCTGAGTGAAAGGGGAAAGTCACGGTTCTTAGTATGTGTTACAGCATATGTGATTCGAAAAACTCACAGCCACTTGGTTCAGGTTTCCCGTTTAACGGATGTGTTTCAACAACACATCCTTAACGATCCTTCCATCAGTTTATGTCTTCCATCTTGTGCCCTTGTGAAGGAGTGTAAGCTGAAACTCCCACTTCTCTAGGCATTCAGCAAATACTTTCATGACGGGCTGCTTAATTCTGCTATTCTTGCTATTTGATGGTTGGGACGGGGAGGCGCTTGGAGGCATTCGCAGGTTGAGGTGGTATTGAAGGTTCGAGCTGACTTTCCGCCCGCAACCAACGCAAATAGCGTTGTTCTCAGACTGCCTGTACCAAAGTCCACAATCAGGTACTGCTGAGTTTTGTTACTTTCAGGCTCTGACAGGAAGGCTATGTCCATTTGTGGTTATAAATAACTACAAAAGAATTGCCTTATGGCAGCCACGCCTCTGAGCTGGAGGCTATGTACAGGCGGCTGTAATGTCAAAGTGGCACTTCTTGTGTGAGAAGAGTTTTTCCATGTGTTTTTGGCTGCCTCGCGCTCTCTTGTGTGACTTCCAGACGAGCCATCGTTGTGTTTAGCTTGGATCCATTTTGAGTCTCTCTTGCCCGTTGAGAGATTTGCGGCGGGGTTGGGGGGACCATGTTGTGAGTACAGAGTGAGTTGCGAGTTGGAGCAGGGTGCCGTCGGACAATCCACGGATTTTCGAGAGGCAGCCAAAACGCTGGAATGGTCTTTGAAAAAGGTTCGTATGCTAAGGAAAGCATCAGATATAGATGTAGAATGCATGCTGCCCTGTTTGTTTTTCAAGCCTTTGATGCATATCTGGTCTATAGAATGACAATGCATGCATTTTGGGGGATCCATTGGGTTGAGCAGGTTGCTGGTGGAGCAGAGCATGTGCTTCGTGCAAAGCTCACTCTGTCTCAGGAGCGACTAGGTGAGTGCTCCAATATTCCCTCTCCTTCAACCCCTCCTTCCCGGAAGCCAATAACTGGGATCCGTATAGCTTTTGCCAGCAGCTGCATTTTTAGGATTGTCAGGCTGGCAAAAGATCTTGTTTGCAGAGCTGACTCTTCTGCTGTCACATGTATGCGGCAGGGAGGGAGGGTTTTTATCGGAGTCTTACATTGAGTGAGCATTTACACTTGTGTGCAGCAAATGTGCGGAAGGAAACAGGACCTGTGAATATGACATTTTCCATCCCTATGTACAATTCCTCCCGCTTACAGGTGGGTGGTGTCACATTCCACCCGGGAAGGTAGTGCTCTGTTGCTTGTCAATTGCCTGGAGATCTGCTCTGTCTAGCGGTAGAGAACAGCAGGTGTTGATTGGAGTTCGTTGGTTCAGACTGGCTTAGGGCATCATGAATGGATTCTGTAACTTTAAATGTTTAGGTTTACAATGGAACCATGGTGACAGTCACATTGGTTTAGTGATTGATCATTGATGCATGTGTTACTCATCGATGGCTCCATGTATCCAAGAGTTTGAAAGAGTCAAGTCCAGAATCAAAGTCGGGAGCCTCATGTTCCACCATTTGGTGTTTGGCCTTTAACTAAGAACACGATTGGTGTGTTTGAACAGGTGCGATATCTGCAAATAATGAAGAAATCAAAATCGTACAATCCCTATCGCTGGGTGAGATATGTAACACACGCGAATTCCTATGTCATAAGATTATAGTCATCTTATAGACTGTAGGGGAGTTTACCAGGGTTTGGTTTAGGGAGTTTCAGGCTTTAGAGCTTTGTTTAAGGATTTAAAATGTGAGCCGGCGGGTTATGATAGTTCACTTCAATTGTCTGCACAGCCTGTTCGGTGTTGTCCATTAACATAGTCTTTGCCAAATGTTGAGTTTGAGCGCAAAGGAACTTTTGTCTGTGGCGTGTGGAGATTCTTACAAATGGCAATAAGGAGCGTTAAAGAAATTTCGTCAATGTCCCATCTGGTAGCTTTAAACAAAGTAAAACGAGAGAGGGGAGAGTGAGAGAAGGGGGGTGGGAAAAATCTCCTTTCTTGTTTAATAACTTCGGTTGACATCTGCACGTTTTCAACTACCAACAGCGGTGGTCAATGAATTGAGTGAGAGCGACAGGGGGAGGGGGAGGGGGAGGGCGCTTCTAGTCTGTCGTTTGACAACAACTTTGGTTCACATCGGCAAATTTTTAACTACCACACTGTCTACGCAGCAATGTTTCACTCCAGTGTCCAAATATGCCTTTTTTCCTTGACTGGATCAGCCGGATCTGTGCATTAACCCTGAAATGATAAAAGACACCCAGGAACACGTCAGGACAAAAGCTCGATGTCAAATAGTCGGTCCTCGTGGCCCCACTGCTGTTTCGGACTGGTAGGGTTTGAGGGAGATTAGTCAGAGCCGATCGGCTTTCAAAACCCTCGCCATCCAATCTGCTGGATATGGGTGGCCTTTCTTCTTTGCTGAGGGACATTTGGCTGTTCGCACCAACGATCGCCACTTGTCCTGCAACGTGCATGCATGTATTTAGTAAAAGAAGAAAAGCTGCACATGTAGCTGAAGATTTCGTCACCATGAAGGAATTCCATGGTTCCTATGACCACCGAACTTTCAGCTTGCAACAGTGGTATATTTGGCTCAGCAGAGAGGCAACCAAGTTAGCAGGTTTCTCACCTTAAGGTCGACCGGTGTCCTGTGTCGATCGTGAAGGAACCAATTGCGCTTCAATTCCTTCCACCTGTGGTCCACAGCATGCCTTGCATTAGAGAAAACAAGAGATTTTAAAGCCAGCAGGAGACGAATGCCCATATCCAAGTGTTCCTGAATTTTACAAATAAGCCTTAGATGGCGTGAAAAGTCATACTTCTCCTATCACTGAACCCAACGTGTGCATTACCGTCCTTTTCCAAGTTGCTCGACCCCTGCAATGAGTGTTTCAACATCTCTTTCCCTGAAATGTTGCATTGCGCGCCTCTTTTCCGTGTCTGAATTTCGTACGCGTTCCCGTTCTCCACGCGAATAATCGGCTGCGTTCACCTCTCCGTCCAACCTTTGGCGAGTAGGCTTTTTTGGAAGTCGAGTTACACCGCACGTAGCTTTCTCTTTCACAGTGTCTGCAACAGTTTCTACAATTTTACCTTTCACAGGATCGCCAAGCGGGCTCGCACTATCACAGGCAGTGGTCTTTCGGCCTGGGGATTTAGAAGCACTGCCACATTTCCGGCCAGCTTTCTCTGCACGATCTGACTTTTCTGCTCGATTGCCATCATTGTCAACCATTGAGGCGAGGTGGGAACCGCCTAAGCTGATGTCTTCAGTTTCTATGTCAAAACGAAATTGATATCCATAACTTGATTCGCTGCCTTCTTCAGCTGCACAGATTTGACATAAAGACAAAGGAGCAGCAGCTCAAGTCACAGGTCAAACGAGTCACTTGTTTATCTTGTGCATATATTTTACCAGAAGGTTCAGCAAAGCATATCTTGAAAAGGATAGCTGGTGATGCTTCACTGACAACAAGCACGTTGGATAGTTGCAAATGACAGACGTGGACTTCTGACGAGATCTGGAATTTGTGACTTACAATGTATGACAGGCGCGTGTCCGTTACACGTTGTGTAATTGTCACCTGGTAACTCTCTGGTGTCATCTTCGTTTTCAGGACGCTTTCCTTTGACCTTTATGATATCCTCATCTGCAACAAACATGGCTTCGAGATCAGCCATTTGAAAGGTTTGCCTATTGAGAAAAGACGCTCATCTCAGCATTATTGCCAAAAGACAGAAACTCAGAGATGAGAGGCCATCACGCTGAAAAGAGCGAGGTGGACCGTACCTACAGGTGTTGACTGCACTGGACTCTTTAGTCGTGAAGGTTTCTTGGTGATATCTTTCTTCCCTGCACTTTTAGCCTGGTTATGGACTGCATCCAAAGGATGCGGAAAACCTTGTGCGTCTGCATCGTGAAACTCATTGAGATCATTGCCACGATTTCCGTGCAGCAGGCAAGGGTGTCCTTCTTGCATTTTTGTTGTTTCTTCACCATGTTGGAAGTTCGAGGGTGGAGGACGCTCAGCATTTGGATGACACGAGCATCTGTTATTCAGGCGAATGGTATCATGATGACAATTCTGCTCGGATAAGAGCCCCGTCTCCATGGTTTCTTTTGACTTCAGTGCTTCTCGAGTCGCCAGAAGTTGCGCTTGAAATAAATCATTCCACAAATCCTGACCAGACTGCTCGTAGTTGTAACGTGAATCGCTTACCAGCCTATTTCTTCGATTTTCTATTGCAACCTCAGCTTCTTGCAGGGCCGTTGGTAACGGATTACCGTGAAGGGTACCGTTTAGTTTGTGTTCGCTCATACAACATGCTTGCATCGAATCCAGATTCTTCTCCGGCTCTGTTGCAGGCTCGTCACTGCTGAACACGGAAGTCAGTGAATCAAGTGGCAAGTTTCATGCACTTGCCTGGTCTTATTCCATGATAGATCAACTCAAATGCATGTGAAGGACAAATACTCTGCATTTCCCTAAGAGTTTTTTGCACTAAATAATTACGAGCTGGAGCATAGCAACGAGCTGATGCCGGCACAAAAACCCTAAACCAGTTGCATTGGAGGACAGTTTTCGAAAGCAGGCCGAAGCATTGACTTCGAGACGGTCATATGAAGCAAACGAATCTGGCAAAAGCTTACCGCGTGCTTTGACATTTCTCTGTATTCGTAGGCACTGAGGCATCAAAGCTGGTGGTTTTGTTGACTGGCAGTTCCGCTGATAGTTCATCAGTATTTATTGTGTCCTCTCGTCGGTCCGTACTCGTATCACGCCCTCTTGAAGTGCACTCACTGATGTGCTGGCGTGGAGTTGGAGAAGCCAGAGAGAGAAGGTCAAGGCGATCGCAATGCCAAACAACTTTTATGAGAACTAGAGTTCTTACGCCAAGTTACAAGTTCCAAATCATGTCGCAGGGGAGTCTTTGAAGTCGTAAGGTAAACATAGACGAATCGAAAAACTTTCTGTGTATTTATTGCGTTTCAGATACTCTTAACAGAGTAGGTCATTGTACCTGAATCTGTTTTTTCAAGTCAAATATTTCATTGAGAAGCTCTCTGTGATCCGTCAGCTGAGCATCTGCCTCTGCCTGCTGCCGCTGACCGATGCTGTTCACAGTTTCAAAATGTCCTGCATCATGGAAAGCACGAAAATAGTTACGGTGCATGGAAGGATTGCTTGCTCCTCACTGCCGGGATCACATTTTTCCAAAATTGACTCCAGGATTTGGTACAGCATTTGTATTGATACTCTTTCATCTCAAAGTTCCGTCCTGAACTCACTTTGCATGTCTAACTCCAGTTTTTCCAGCCTCCCGTTGAACTGCAAGCTGTAACATGGAAATGCCAGCAGTTTCAATTAGCTGAGCCCCATGCAAGTCCTTCCAATTGCAGCGCGTCGAGGGAAACATTGAAAGTGAGCAGATAGTACCTCGCAAAATAAATTCTTCCAGCGGAAGAATTCTGCATGAAATTCCGGCCAATGCACCATAATGCTATAGACAAGGAATACCATCGGCACTACTAGCTTACATGCATGCCTTCAGATTGTCTTCAGTACTCCTCAACTCTTGCTTGAAAGTCGCTGCCATCTCCGAAAAGAGCTCCTGAATCGGCAGCATATGAGAACGGAGAGGGCAATGCACCTTCTTCTTGAATTCAGCCAGCATTTTTCCAATGGTCTTCAGGTCGCTGCATTTTTCAAAGATTGGCAGTTCATCGTCAATCAAAACAACAGAAGATTGCGATATGAAGCGATTTTGAGCAGCAAGGATTCCATCTCTTCAACCAAATGAGATCACCACATCAATAGGAGTTTTCGAACCTTACCTGGTTATGCCAATGCCTTCATCGTCGTCAATCCAAAGATCCATCCTTGTGAACACTAGTTAATTTAAATCCCCGTTATGATATCAGTGTAGCTATGGATATTGTAGGCGTTCTCCGCTCAACGCACATGAATCATAGGAAAATCCTGCAACGTTCAGCTTCAAGCAGCTCTGTAGGGAAGGGGTCAGGCTGCTCCTGAAGCTCCCCTCCAAAAGCGACCAGCGACCTACCCCCCTGCAAAGCCGAAGTTCCAAGTTCCCTTTCCCTGCAAGCGCCGCAAAAATATGATTGGTTCGGCGCCGTCGGGCTGCCCTGGTCAGAAAAAAAACAAAACGCGCATAAAAAACCTTTCAGCGAATCAAAGTTTACCACGTTGCGAACAGAATCACTTTTTCCATGGAACAGGGAACAGGGAAAGTTTTTTAGGCGGGAATTTTTGCCCGCGGCCGTTTTTTGAGACTGCGGACCGGCCACTTGCGGAGGACCTGCAGTCGACCGGCCTGCCCTGTTTGCTCCAAGCTGCTGCATATGATTCAAGGAGAGGCGAGAGCGGGCAGATGTGCGGATCATATATCGGAGAAAATTCGCATTCTAACCCTGAAGGTGCGTTCATCGAATGTCTGTGTTTCTCCTGCTTCAACGAACGATGTCCAAACCTTGGCAACTGACTGAAAGAATGATGTGTGGATTGCTGGCTTGGAAAATGGTGCGAAGTCTCCGGTTAAAGTAGCAGGCAAGGACCAGGGCGACTAGGGCGAGTATGGAGAAAAGTGCTCCTTGTGCAGAGGACAGCCAGAAGCTGAGTGGGATTAAGGTATCTGCCGACCAGTCAAATGAGGAAGATCAGGGTCATGAGATCTACAAAAAGTTCAAGGAGGTGAGAAAGATCTTGGTTTATACGCCAAAACGAGAAATTCCATTGCATTTTTGTGTACTTTTACTTCTTTATCTGTTTTGCTTCAAGGATGCAATTGACACATGCAGTAATCCTTCGTTGCAGCTCCTATGGGGAAGTTCGTTGGACTATGCAGCGCTTCAACAGAATCTGAAGTTGCTTCGCAGGCGTTTGACAAAGTCTGATCATCAGCCGGAAGAACTTCATCATCTATGTAGGGTAGTGCCTCTGCTTGGAAATGTTTATGATATTCTCTTGCAGAAGGATTGCAAGTCCAGCGAGTATGTTGAATCTATGGTTCAACTCTGCATGACTATTGAAGATCTGAGTGAAAATAAAGAAGGTGAGAAATTTCTTACAACTGTAAAATGATAATTCTGTGATGTTTGCACAGTTTTCGTGATGCAAGTTTTTTCTAGTTCCAGAAACACGCATGAAATAGGATGCTCAATTAACAGAGGCAGAAAGAAATAAACAATATGTGACCGCTTGCAATCTTAGTCAATGTGACAGGAATCCAGCCACTGAAATGCAATTATTTTCATTGCAGGAAAAGCACAATGCGGAGACGTATTCATCTCCAGACTAAGTGCATTAGCCGTCTCTAAAGTTACCGATTTGAAGCTTCAACGTACAATTATAGAAACCCTTTGCTGTCTCGTGACACAGTCAATCAAGAATCAGCGAGCTTTGCTAGCGAACATGAAGCAATGGTGAGTTGATGAAGCTTTTTAAGTATGAAAAGGACAAAGCAGGGAATTATCTTTCATCGTTGGCCTGCTTTTAATTGAACAAAATAGCTCCTGTCTGGGTGACGAGTACGCGGGAAGCTTCTGTCCCTTGGGCTAACGTCGTAAGGTTTCCCCTTTCTGGCTTGCAGTGAATCGATGATCAAGGTTTTGCTGCCAGGTGCAGGAGATTACCTGATCCAGGCTACCATCTTCGAGATCTTGTACAGGTGAGTGTATCTGAGAATTCTTATCATTCGCTTTACAGCCTTGGCAGGAAGACGGTTGGGGCGCAATCGGGAAAGGGACAATGGGTCAAGGAGATAGAAACAACGTGCACAGCCTATAGGTCGAAAAGCTGTGCGCTCGATGTCATGGAGGGACTATTGCACCTCTACAGGAAAAGCTGCTGTTTCTCAAATTGTATACGGAGTACAAGAGTGAGCGCATGAAATCTGTCCTTTAGAACACAACTGTCTCTACAGATTGAAAGTTTCTGCTTCTTTGCTTCGAACTGGTTAGGAACTTTGGATTCTCCCGTGTCTGAGGCAGGAATCAAGTTCTCATCAATTATAGAAAGGATGTCCATGGAAATGAACATAAAAGTACTGCTGAGGAACAGCGTATTGGCCGCTTATAAACAATCGTTGTTCTACCAACAGAGTATCGAGGAAAACACCCCAGCTCGTCGAGGACATGTTTCAAGATGGCCCTGTGAAAGCAGCTTTGCGATCCTTACACAAGCAAAAGAAACCAGATTTGCTTGAAGAGATTCGGAATCTAGTGATATTGTTGAACGAAAGCCAAGGCCCGCTGCGTAGGTGAGGACGGCCTTGCTTTGCTGCCTCGTTTCTGAATAGACAGCAAATTTCTAGATGTGCGTGTATTGGTCCTACGCTTTAAAGAAGACCCGAGTCCCTCATCCAACTACTGCGCTCTGTTTTTTTCCAAAAAGGCAATAACCGACGGCCTTGAACTGCGCGTTGTGACTTGGGCAGCGTATACTCGTTTCTTTTGTCGAAAGTTACCATCAACGGGCGAGACGCCACTTGTGCCAGGGAGAAGTGGGTGGATTTTACAAGCGGACTCACTACAAGTCACAATCATGTCAGCTTCTATGCAAGATTGGAGGATCCTTCGTCTGAAGCTGTAAGCGTCCAAAATTTTTTCCCTGCTATTAAGAAATCGGTATAAACCAACTTTTCTAAATTTGCATCAAGACGAGGTTGATTCCTTTTTAATAAAAAACACGTCTTTTTATTCTTGCAGGCTGACGACGGAGCTTCATTAATTGACATTCCTTACTACCAAATTCATCAGATTGGCAGTAAGCTTTGACCTTACAAAAAGAAAATAGAAAGGACTGCAGTCATTGAGATATTGGACAATCCTGGTAGCGAGTTGTCCTTAAGCAGGCTGCATCTATTGATGAGTGATCTATGAATTTATTTTGCATTTGACAGTCAACTGTTATTTCCTCCAAAGAAATCATGACTGTGACCTACATGAGTAACTGCCGCCTGGGAGCTGAAACTACTCAGCACAAATATGACTGATTTGCGGTTCTCGTTTTGATAAGCCTTGACATTGTTGCCAACAACATTTTTTCTGACGGTAACTCGTTTTTGCCACAGGATATTCAACTCGGAATTTAGAAATTGTGACCTACGAGCCCATTCTCGACGAGTTGACTTCAAGGGTACGCACGCAGAATAGTCTTGATCCTGTCTTATACTTTCTGGACACGAGACCTCTCGTTTCACTTGTCTTGTTTTCTTTGTTACTACTACTGAATTTGTTTTAGAAACTGAAACATGCTAAGCTGACAGTACGAGACCTTCCGTCTGAGTACAGGCCCCTGCTAATGACAAAACTGAAATCCACATCTTGATGGAGTTTGCTACTGAAGGTATGGCGGAACATCGGTGAAGCTGATTGCCATTTGAAAATAGAAGTCGTTTTAAGATGTAGGTTGGATTTTTCTGCTCAAGCACACTAGCAACATTCCCGTTAAACAGTCTGGTATCCGGCACTGATTCGTTCACAGTTTTTTCAATTTGCAGATTTAAAAATTATCGAAAGCCGCCTACTTTGCCGAATCAAGAACCAAATGCGTCAGGTGTGGCATCACATCCCAGGTGCTGTCCTTAGGACAAGTTGCCCTTTTGGGTTACCTTGAATCTCAAAGATCCGAAATGATCATGCCTGTTCAATGACGTCGGTTCCCCTGGATTGTGTACAGATTAACGATATTAATTCATCTCAGAAAGGTTCATTAAATTCCTCAGAAACAGGAGGTTCTGATAGGCCTACGAGGAAAGCGTCCATTGGCATCATGCCGGACTTCAACAGAAGTTATCCAAGGCCCCAGCAAGTACAGAATACGCCTCAAGCCACAGCGACACAGGCTGTCAATTTGGGTTACCCAGTGCCAAAAACACGCAATGCTAAAGCTGGAACAAATACCGATGTGGAAAACGGCACAGGCACCATACGAGAAATTAATCAAGATATAGAAAGCTGGGAGGCAATCTTCACAAGTCAACCTATTCCCCTGCAGAACAACAAAAGCTCCCCTAAGAAATTTCGTGAAGAGGATAAAAGGAGCAACAGCGGGGTGGACATACTGTCCAGTTTGGATGCTGGGGTTGGGCCAATTTCCCAGACGCATCTGACGATGGCTACACAGAATGTCATAAGCGAAACATACCGGGAAACGAAGAAAGTGACTACAGAAGCTGCCACGTCTAACGAACAAAGTCTCCCCTCTGACATTCAGGAGGAATTAACTCTGTCGATCCTTGTAAGGTCCAAGACCCAAGTTCCTTCAGGCATAATCGTCAAAAGAGATCAAGATTTTAGCATGCGAGACAGCGACACTCATGAAGTTGCTGGAATAGCTCCCACTGTACGCGGAAACTCCGATGCAACAGGAGCATCGGGAGAGGAGAATGTTCCGAACATCTTTGACGATGCAGTGGAGCCTCCGGAACAAGCAGTGGGGACGGAGGTTGGAAAAATTGATCAGGCTTCCTCTCCAAGTACCCACATCAAAGAGCAAGCCAAGGAGAACTCTGTGAAGAAGACTAACGACTTAAAGAAACGGTTGGAAGGAATGGGGCCTTCTTCTGGTTCTCCTGCTCCCTTCCAAACGGATAAGGAAGATGCTATTGTTAGGAAGAATGCTAACGATTGTTCCCGCCAGCTGGGTGAGCAGCAGTTGAATCAGATTAACAAACGTCCAAGAAGACGTGCGTCTGCACTATCAACGAAGCCTCTGACTTCAGTGAAGGAAAATGAAAAGCTTACGAACGTGATCCAGAATGATCCAAAGCAAAGGCCAGTCGACGGGCCTCCTCCAGAGGAAGGAAAAAGAAATGACAAAGGAGAGTCCAGGCACGAGGAGAAACAGGAGCAGGCTTGTTCAGAAAAACCAGGCAGGGCAGTGGACTCATCAAAGGGGCGTCTCAACAATTCTAATGTTGAGAAAAAGAGGAAATCGCCTCCGGCCTCTCAGGCACCTTCTCCTCCTGTCCCTTCTGTTCAGCGGGTTGGCAGAAACAAGTCACGCATTGTCCGTGAAGGACAAAAGGGAAATCCTAGAAGAAGAGCGAGGCCAAGCGAAGGGAACAGTTTCGTTGAAGTGCCAGTGAAGGAACCAATTCCAAATACATCCGAGACAGACAACCCAAAAGCAGGCTTAACCCTTAACCCAGTCAGTGAAGAAACGCTACTTTTGAAGGAGCCTCAGAAAAGGCTTCGGGAGATATTCCAATCTGAGCCGACCCCTGATGCCACCTTTGAGAATTTGAGACGTCAATCAGCACATACTGAGGACCCCATTGAAACCGACAGTGAGGATCGAGATCAGGTTCTTCAAAAAAGTCCAGTCTTGAAGGCACGAAGAAGATGCAGTAAACCAAAGCAGGGGACGAAAAGTACACAAGGGGAAGACGAGAGAAACGATGTCATTAAGCGTAGAGTCTCGGCCCACACTCGGAGGAAAGGCTTGATTGGAAAGAAAGCGCTTAACAACACCAATCAGACTTTCTGTGACGCTGTTGACAACTGTGCTTCTCCGGAAATGGGTCGGTCAGAGTTTGCCTCGGTATTCATCAGTACACCTATAGTCACAAAGCCTGCTCCACAGCTTGAAACACCTCCATGGCAGCTGGAGGAGGGAAAAACAAAGCAAGGCGAAAGCAATGATGAGGATGAGAAAGAAAATCACTCAGATCAGCTGCTTGTAGTACCGTCTCCAGAGCTCAGAACTCCCCAGGCCCCTCTTTCTCCAGTAGGTTACGTGCCAGAAAATGAATTGAATGATCGATCGCTGTCTTCCCCGGAAAAAGAAGGTATGTAATCATTCTCTGATCTGAAGCCTGAACAGTCAGAACCAGCTTCTCCTTTCCGTCAAATGGGTGATTGTAACTTGGTGACCTGGTGAGTGTCGCTCAAAACATATTTTCCTGTCAACATAATACTCAAACAAAAGGTGTTCAATTGTGGAGAGTGGAGATAAGGTCCACTCACGAGTTGTGCCCTCCGAATAGGCTGAATATTTTGCTGCTGATTCCCGGCGGGCATACGGATTGTGCTGTTTTTGCGGATGCTTTTTTTTTTTATATTTTGTCATATCGTTGAGATCGATGAGGTGCACTTTAGATTTCAAAAGAGATAACAGATTGCTGGTCTCAGCAGCGTAATGCAACAGAGGTTCTTCGTCATGACTTGCAGTACCGGAGCAAGCCAGTAGAAGGAAGCCGAGGGCAATCAAGCGAATGGAAGGTATGACTGCCAAATGTCGTGGATGGAAGCCCCTGCAACTCTCTCCACCTTCATCGCCACAATTAACGCCTGGTAATTTGTCCAAGACTGTCCCAATGTCCATTTTTTAGAAGTTGTCAGGAATCCATTCTTGTCTTTGAAAGGAAAGTTGCAGTGCTCACTTGATCAACAAAATTCAAGCAAATGGTACACAAGTTGCACGCTTGACCAATAAATCAGCTTTGGGTGGAAAACATGCAGAGCCTCCCAAGCGGAAGGGGTCTAGAAGGAGGAGGCCACAACTGAAAGCGAAAGATAGGATAGATGAAGGTTTTGGCCATCCAGACAGCCCAGGTCTAAGGCAGGTCTCTCTGTCAAGAGGTACGGGATACATCACCTTAAGCCAGCAAGTCGTGAATAACGGACAGAATAGCGCCCGTTTGCCTGAAGTCAAATGTACGCTCACAAACTTATCCATTCATCAGCTGTACATATTTTGCACTTTGAGTGCTTTGTTAGTCACGACAATTCTTACATCCAGAAAGTGGTTTCACTTTGGACGTTACTCCAGAAGAGCATTGGTCCCGGGCTTGACGTTCCCTCTTTGCAGCAGGAAACAAATCAGGTGTTGAAGTCGACTCCAACGACGACACAGGAGGCTTTCACGGGTATGTTGACCATCTGAAGACTGCATTGTCAGCGCTGGACCTGAGGTTAAATTTTTTAATAAATTTCGCTCGAAATGGACTAAATTTTTTATATCGAACTTGCAGAGCTGTCAATACGGTGGCCAAGATGCTCAAGAAGCTCAAAGGAAAGGTGCAAGCCAAGACAAAACAGAAAACTTTGGACATTCTTCAAGAAACTGACAAGAGCATACGACATGAGATCGTCACGGTTGAAACCGAGGTCACCAGAAGTATGTAAGTTTTTCTAATCGAGACAAATTATGAATTGGAATTCAAATCTAACTTGAACTCAAAATAGAAATCGAATCCACCGAGGTCCAGTCAGTATTAACTTAATCTTAACAATGTGTAAGTCTGCTTTTGGCTCGCATTCTCTAAAAGGTGGCTGTCTCCCAAATTTGTCAACAACAAGAGAAAATCGAAAATCTACCACTCGCTTTAACTTCTTTGCAAAGGTTTAGAAGCTGCATCACGAGCCTGTTTGTTGGAAGTCATTCTGAAGAAATTGATGTTACTTACACGCTTTAGCCTCAAATGCGCTTGACAGTGAAAAGTGTATGTCTCTCGGGAAGAGGAAGACCAGAGAGATTGAAGAAAGCCTGTGTGGTAAGTTGTTTCTTTCGAAACTTTCACATGCTTTAGGATCCCTCCTGTTGTTCTCGACGGTGTTTATTTTCTTCAAGTTTAATGGGGTATTTAATGCTGGTTGCTTGTAATCGTTAGGGCAATGGCATAAAGGAATCATAACGTATTTGTGTACTGACAGTAGCACCCCTAGGAGTCGTAAGAAATTGAAGTGACAGCTCATCGTTTACCACGATTTTTCACCTCCTTGTGCTCTTCTGCCTTCGTTCTTGCAGCTCAAACCAAGAAGGTCAAGGCCACTTACGAGTCGTTTGTGAAAGATTTCGCGGAGCATGTCGGCGAGTACAACAGACTATTTGCAGAAGTGGACGACACCGAACTCGAGCTGAAGACACAATTTGAACATCAGAGTGAGTAGCAAACCAATCCATGTTCCTGGTGCGCCTCTGACTAAGGTGGTATGTTTTTGTTTCCGTTCTCCTGATCAGAATGTCGATAATTCTCTCGCGTAGGTCTCTTGCAACGTTTGGCAACACTCACGATATCTCAATTTGGAAGAGGTAGTTCCCTCGCTTACTAGTCACTGAGGTAGCTCTTTCATGCTCGAGTGCAGGGGCAGCCCACCAGGAAATGCTAGCACAGGCCAAGAAGGCCACTACAGCGTGCTTGGCAGAAGCGGAGAGCAGACTTTTGGTGGTGCAAAAGGTTCGTTGACTGCGGCCTCCTTTTCAGTTTGTAGTCTGGGGGCGCACTTCCATCTCTGGCAGGAGCAGTACCTCATGGCGTCTTTGCCATAATTCTTTCGGGAGGGTTACTGGTTTGCAATGTAATACTCAAGTTCACTGTCGGCGTCTGACCATGCAGAGTGAGTTAACAATGAGAGGACTCCGAGCGGCACTGCAAGACGCCCTTCAAGAAGTTCTCGGATCTCCGTGACGTCAGGTTCATGCTGTTCAGGCTTTTGATCCGCATCCTGTGGCAAAACCCTGCGTTCAAATGGTAGAGGTATTGCTGCATTGCAAGTCCTTTATTGGTAAGTGCAGGAGGACGTGGAGCCGCACGGTGGTGCTTGCGTAGGTCACATGCAGAGTACAAATTGCTGTGTCCAGACTTTGATTCTCGAGTTTAGTTCGAGCTTAGTCCAGTCCCATCAGTGGTTATGGTTTTTTCATGAATGGCCTACTTTTAGGCTGTACAGACAATGCATGCATAGGTTTAGGGGCATTATGGTCTCAACTGGTTGAACACTGCTAAGCCTCGGCAACGCTTTCCAGGTGCAGACTTCTGTCGCATTCACATACCGCATACTCTGTGAATTTGTCGTCCTTATTCCGTACGGTTCTCGAATGAACCCTCATTCTGCCATCATGGATAGGTTAACAATCACTTTCTGCTCACTTTAGCGGCATCGCAGATCCTTGTTCGTGCTTGAGCACACATAGAAAAGCGTGTTTTGCGACATCCATCCAAGCTCACGCGCCCCTGTAGGGATGGAAGGCAGTTAAGAGGCAATCAAGGTACACGATACAAAGTAGTATGAGTTCAAGATGTCCTAAAAGAATGAACGCTCTCCAAACGAGAACTAAGGTAACAACTTCACCTTTACGAAAGACTTAAACTGACCGATCGGCCAAACGAGTTGTAAATGTAATTTACTTCCCACTTTTCGATTGTAAGAAAGTCCTAAAACAGTCAAAAGCGAGCGAGCTTTGGGGGGAGCCCCAGTCAGTGGTCGCTGATGCTCCCCGCCCCTCTGGTCATGAGCCACTCCAGCAGCCGCCCCTTGTGGTGCGTGTCCTTCAAGGAGTTGGCGTACCGCGATAGCACCTTCGTGACAAGTCCGCTGCTCTGAGAGTCAATGGCGGTCAAGTCAAAGCCCTTCCATTGCTCCATGTGGCTCAGTACCTCTCCATAGGATGCCAACTTGCTCAGCTCCGCTCTAGAGAGCACTAACCTCCGCTCCTAATTAGGTCACACCCATAGGCACACACATATTCAACCGGTCATTAGCAGAACAAGGGGCAGCAGGACCTGAGGGCTTTACCATTGAAGCGAGAAAATTGACGTTTGAAGAAGACACCTCCTCACGTAAACATGCCGCCTGCAGGTGGAGGAAGGTACCTGAATGAAATACACTGCGCCGGGTTCCAACTGAGTGACGTCATAGTGATGCGCTATAGAGAGCAGTTTACGTGTTTCCTTCTGAGACTTGTAACGGATGGATCGCAGAGAGGATCCATTGTAGAGGAAGGTGAAGACAGGGTCTTCTCCAGCCCTGCCACATCGGCATTAAAACAACACGATACGGGACATTGAAGTTCGCAGAATGGAGCAGAGCAAAGAGCAGAGAACAGAGCGCAGAGAAGAGAGCAGAGCAGAGCAGAACACAACACAACACAACCCAAGACAACACAATACAACAGTTTTTGCGTTGACGATTTCAAGGAGCTCATGACTTAAAAGGGTTTTTTCATACTTCAAACACCGGAGATCAAAACACAAACATATATGCATACTTTCGCACCTTTCACGGATGTACATCAATGTTTCTTAGACTTTATAACTGGATCAGAAAAAAATCCGTTCAAAAGTCCTCCTGACATCTTCGGCATAGCAGTCACACAATGTTTCATACCTTTGATTTGTCCACTCCCCATGCATGCATCTCCTATATGATGTTGGGTTGAGTGAAAGTGCCGTACCTTGTTGTTATCACGTCCCACTGCAGGACTTCTGACTCCATATCAGAGTCAAACATCAGTCCGTCCCCCTCGAAGGTCGTCTTCCTAAGCTGCCCTCCTTCAGCTGTTAATGCATAGAAAGCAGTAGGTCGCGGCTTTACTCTGTCTCCAAAGCCTATTTTAGTCACAATTTCCGCCATATCTACTCTCTGTGTGCACCCCACCCACTCTCCCATCAGTGTCGGTCAATGGGAGGGGCTGATGGATAGTCAAACGACATTGGTGGGCACGAATTTCAGAAGTTTGAGGGCCATAGGAATTTTAGGATGTTCCAGGGAAAGTCCACACTCTACAGAGTCACAACATCACCTTCTAGCTGAAGGTTACCCTGCTTAACGCTCAGTCAGAAGACTAGCTCTGGCTCTAAACTACTGAACAACTACATGGAAGACAAAATGAAAGTCATCACCAAGCATCGGTGGTAAACACAAAGAAACCGAGCGCCTGCGATCAAATCAAGTACACAACAACAAAGGGATGAAACCAAAACTAAACCAGCCTTCATCCCATCTTCCGTCCGAAACAACCTCCGTGGCAAGCACTCTATCACCAACTCTTTCAAAATGCGCCCCCCTCTCCCAGAACTTCCAGTAGCTGCTATCTGCTTGAAGGTGTGCGCAGTACCAGTCCTCCAGCGAGGCGCAGCTCATGACGAATGTCGACTGCCATCATGCCTTCCTGCAGCACATACTCCACACGCAGCTTTCCAACAAGCTGCCCTTTATCTGCACGAAGAATTGCTTCAGACCACCATTTCCTGTCGCCATTTTTGCTTGTTTCTCCCATGCCAAATTTCCCCTCCTGACCACCCGAGTAAACCTCGCACTGTCAGTGTTGGCACGTCACACGGCTAAAGGGAAGCTGTGAAGGACGAGACTCCACAACACTGAACTTTACTGCGTACTCAAAATTGTGCCATATAGAAGAGACAAAGCTAGAAGAGACAAAGCTGGCAGGTTTGTGGCTTGTCTCAACAGCCTTACATCTCCAAGTTTGTCTGTTGAAGCTGAAAAAATTCGCCCATGCACTATATACACAATCTCTGTCGTGTAAGATACCCCCCATCCAAAAAGCAGGCCTTCACTCAGACTGCTATGCAGCACCAAGCCTTTAGAGAGGTCCCCATGGAGAGCGGCGAGCCGATTATTGCCATAAAAGGGCCCGTTTGTATTAAACTCTGCCACCCACGCCAAGTCATGTAATTATCTTTAATACCAAACAAACAAAAGAGGACCTGGTAGATGGCCATGAATGATGTAAATCTTTCCTCTCCTTAAAAACCTCTTTGAAGATCCGACAAAAAACCTCCCTGAGGTATTGCAGCTCCAAGTAATTTCAACAACACAGTCAAATGATTCCTGCAGCTAGAGGGATCTGCCGTTTCTTCAGAATTCCTGGACAACTACTAGATGAACAATTAAACATCTAGATCAACTAGAAGCTAGATCAATCAAACAAAGGTTTACAGAAGATGTTTCTTTAATACTTCAACAGGAATCACGCGTAGACAAAGGACGCGAAGCACCTTAGCACCACAGATTCAAATCCTCATAATCCAAAACTCTACCGACTTCGACCAAACTAAAAAGTTCTGTAAGGACGCGAACCCCCTTCACAGACTTACTCAACCTTGCAACGCTAGAATCCAACTGGAAAGTGTGCTTCCTCCAACAACAACTGAAAATGACACTCAAGCCCACTTTATTGAGGGAACACCCCACCTGTAATGTACAACCTTGAGGCTTCTCGGGGTAACCAGCGAGAGAACTGAACTCCCCTATGTGAGAGGAGCTCCACAAGCCCATCAGCCGCTTCCTTTACTGTAAGGTCAGTCTTCTGCTGCCCATCCCCGTTGACTGCTTCCAATGCAGCTGCAACCCGAGAGGTGTACAACCACATAGAACCAGTGCGCATTTCGTCTTTTGGAAGCGACAAAATGGGCGGCATTGTGAAATCAGTGGATGCAAAGCTAACAATGTGTGACGCCAATGCGGAAAGTCTCGTTTGAAGAGTTGAGTAGTCCCAGCCGCTTAGTAAAATTGCCGTGTTTTCAGAGGTACTCATTTGAGCGCCCATTCCCAACTTCACATTTCTGGACAGCCAGAGCAGAGCAGGAGGGGTGGAAGTAAGATGGGGGGAACTGGCCTTTCGAGAGTTCAAAACACAGGATTTGCAAAGCATTCTTGGATTGTAACGTATCTTCAATGAAAGAAGTGTCAAAATGTGGAGATGGATGCAAGCAGTCACTGCAATGGCACCTTCACCTGGCTCAGCTTCAGAGATCTGTACCTGCTCTCTAAAGCAAGCAACCCCACTAGGGCTGACACAATGTGCCTCTAAACTAATCTCACAAGCTAATGTGCTACAAGGGGAAACACCACCAAAAGATTGTTCAAAAAAACCCAACAGTCAACCTCACTTGAAGATTCACCTAAGCAGCTGAGCATGCGCCATAATTTCCTCCTCCCATGTGTTGCCCTCCATCGAAGCCCTTGCTGCACCCTGTGTCTCCATCAGGAGAGTGTCATTCGTGAGAAGACGGAGCACTGTTGAGGTGAGTGCTGCCTGATCCAAACGACGCTCCCCCACAAACGGTACAGTCCAGCAAGGGGGGGCTCTGCAGGGAGACAGCAACACAAGAAAGATTGCATAATGCGACAATAAAGCTATATGCAGATGATTACACGGAAAGTACACAGGGCAAGTAAAGAACTTCAGGCTATTTCCCGCCACACTTGAAAACTTATGAGAACAGACCTGATCTCGCGACTGTTAGTGCCAATACCGTCTCGTGAAAGCGAGGTGTCCGTTTCTCTCCCCAAAGTAGGTGCATTGGGGTTGCAAATGCATTCCTGCCATCACAATAACTCGCACAGAATTCATGCACCGGATATGTCCCATATGACGTTCAACGACACAAGAAATCCTACAACCTGCTCAAAATACTTTTTGTGGCAAAGAAGACTCGGACTGCCACCACTGGACTTTACACAAATGCTGTATTGACTCCTTGGAGCTGACAAATGAGATGTGGAGAGCATGAATACAACGAAATTGTTAGCATTCTTCAGCATATTAGCATTTAGGGACTGTCGTTCTGATGTATGGCTGCACTTTCAACATATTTTTGCTGGTTCCTTCAATTCAGGACCGCAATTTCAGCAATTTAAAATTGATCTGACAATCAATTATAGAAAATGCCGAAACTGCGATGAAAAAACAGCGAGAATATGCTGAAAATGCAGCCATACATTGGAAAAACAGTCTAAAAATGCTGATAGCCCCCGATTGGAATAACCAAAAGTGAACTGAAAATCCAATGTACCCTCCAAGTTCAACCTGCACTTTCCTACAACTTCGCTTATGCATGCCCAGGCCAGACCTTCAACATCCCTTCCAGACTGCTCTCCACTGTGCCTTTATGATGCCATGGAGAGACTAATAATTGCAAGAAAGGGCGGTATCAGCCGCTATTGATCTTCACGACAGAAAATGGGGTGGGACCTCACCTCGGCAAAGCGAAAGGACGATGCGACGACCGCTTTTCCAAATCCCATGGCCATGCTTATGATTCCTGAAGAGATCTGTTACAGTCACAACACCAACAACCAAGTCATGCACAAAACAAGTTTTTCCTTGACTCTGGCTTATCGAGTTGCCACATCTCGTTCCTTGAAAGGGGCTTTGCTATAATTCTTACGAATTGCAAAGAATCAAGGTAGGAGGGATTGTCTAGTGCTCCAGGTATTGTAAAATGTAAAGGCATGCGAAAAGGGCTTTAATACCAGCTCTTTTCTCTTTCCCTTTCTCCTTCTTTTTTCATTCTGTCCCTGTCATGAACAAGCCTTCAGAAGAGAGAGCAGGATTCACCTGCTGCTTCTGGAGGTTTGTCACAACGACAATCTCTGCCACTTGCATCCACTCCAGAAGTTCCGATTTCAACAAATTCTGCCCCTTGACAAACACCACACTACTGTGCAGATGCAGGTGGTCCACTAAGGTCTCCAGTTCACTCAAGTAGTCGCTTTGCAGGCCGGGCTGCTGCCCCCCAGCAATGACATAAAGGGCATCGGGGACTTCTACAGACACCTGCACCATAGACTTGATCATGTACTCAAAGCCTTTGTCAGAGCTGATAAGCCCCGTGCTGAGGATGACTCGGCGTCCATCCAAGACAGAGGCGAAGTCGCGGCGGATGTGAATGGCTGCTGGAGGAGAGCGCTCAAACCCATAGGGGATGTGGCTGCCAATACATAGAGTGTCAAGTTCAGGACAGTCTACGGCAAGGCATGATGGAAGTGAATCGGATGAGCAGTACAAATCATGGAAGCAGTACAGCCTGGCTCTCTCCTGAACTGGCCATTCTAATCTTCCTGCTACAGCTGCAGTATTTATGTTGCATATTGTAGGAGCGCAAAAGAAAGAAAAAGGATTTTCATCACAGCTGGAAAGTGAAGAATTCAACAAAAAAAGCAGCGAGTCAACGTCAGTCTTATCAAGTAGCATGTGAGAGCAGCAAACCTGCATTGGAGCCCGGGCATAAGGGCCTGAATCTCAGAGCAGACACTGGGAACAAAGGTAGTCACCAGATTGACTCGCTTTAAGATCTCACGCAGGCGGACACGAACGGTCAAGTTGGTGGAATCGCCTATCAGCGTGTGAAAGCAAACCTGCACTGGTACTCTGCGTTCCCCACAGGTTGCCACCTGTCATCCTCACGCCCGCACTTGCAAGTCAAGTCGTATGAAAGGATAGTACATACTCCTTACTAGAAAAGACCTAGGTTAAGTCTTCAAGGGTGGGAATTCGACTGACTCTCTACAGGAAAAGCTGCCAATAAATCGGCCCTGTTCTGGAACCGATCGATACTGAACGGAAGCTCCACAAGGAAACGAATTGAGCAGGTTGAACGGAAGCAGAAACAATGAGCATGGCAAACTGACAACAGTTGCACCATTTTTCTTGAGGAGTAAAACATGAAATTCACTCAAATTATGTCCGTTTAGGATAAAAAAACAAAACGGCAGATAACCTCGGCTCCGTGGAAAGGTAATTCCAAGTGGACCAGGAGCCGAGGTTATCTGTTGTCTGACCTTCGGTTAGACTGACTTAATTTGACTGAATTGCATGATTTAAACCGTCAGTTACAAAGCCAAATGAAAAAAGGTGATTCATGCCGTACATGATACCTTTGCTTGGTCTATTTCACTCCTGGCACTGCCATAACCACCTGTAACGACTTGCACATTTAGGCTCGTAGAGAGCGCAAGCTTTAAAGGAAATGACGATTTACCTGATCCGATCCAAAAAAGGAAACAGAAAGTCGCCAAACGTCCCACCGAATATTGTATTCTCGTGCTGCAAGCTGACGATATCATAATGCTTGTTCACGTAGTCTGCTGCATCCAAATAATCTTGCAGGACCTCCTTCCGAATCTCAAACTCTACTTCTGGAGGAGGCCTGCATTGCAATCTCAAGTTGTTGAATCAAAACCATGGTTGCTCTTCCTGTGAGTGTGATCAAGACAGCCTCAGTTCTGTGCCTTAGAATGGTAAAAAAATAGAATGGTTGTTAACAAGCACTCTCAACTACAAATTGGCGGTTTCTCAATTCTCACAACACACTGTAGCAACGAAGAACGATATTGGGGGTGGCGCCGAGAGTCGTAAAGGGCTCCACCATGATGACGCAAGATTTTCGAGTCATACATTTGTGGCGATAGGCGGCCTTCGAAACGGCTGGAACTCTTGCTTTACTACGTGACTAAACATCAATACTGATGCCAAATAAGCGACCTCAGCTATTGTGGCTGTGGTAGTGAGATTATCGCACCTCTTCAAATTTTTGCCTTGACGCAAAGCGATAAGACCAAGCTCCATGGGGCATGCCTCTGATGAAAGTCCTTCGCCACAACCTTGTAAACGCTGCTTGACGTTCAAAACAGTAGCATTGGTTAAGAAGGACCATGGGTATGTGCCATTCCTTATCGAGCTGACTTTATCAATCCTAAGGCATTCTAAAAAGCAATGCCGTTCTTGTCAAACCGTGCGTCCACAAGCTGGTATCCGATAGCTGCATTTCATCGGAAGTCAGAAACTAAATGCCATTAATGCAACATTACAGCAGGCTGTGCAAGCAGACCAGAACCCTCAGGCGCTTTATATGTGCCTCATTCCCTGCTTCTGTTTCTGTCTCACCTGCACTCCGAGATGGAAAAATCCAGCAGACCATTCTCCCACGGCATGAAGCTCGGGTAGATACGGTGAAACAAGAGCCACCCTCAAAGTGAGAGGAGCCAGCACTTCCAGGCTCCCAGTCGAGCCTGCATTTTGCGAAGCAAGCTGATCTGGAGCTCGTATGCGGGAGCGCACCAAAATCACGCACAGAAAACCCGCGCAGAGCAAGATGAAGTTCCGCCATTGCCGGCTCCGCTGTGCTGTCGAGCGCCGCTGTTGGCGGAGGGAGTACATGAGCGAGCGCCGAGGGAGGAGCCGCGCAAGCGCGCGCCAGGCCGCCCCCAGAGAGCCGAGCGCCCACGGGCCCATGCCTGCCTCAGCTGCTCCCTCCTCCCCAGCTCCCGCTCCCGCTCCCTCTCCTCTCCCACTCCCGCTCCCTCTCCTCTCCCACTCCCGCTCTCTCCCTCTCTTTCTCTTCCTTCGGGAGGACCCTTCCTGTCTTGCTGCTGCAAGCCTTTTAAGGGACAACGTACTGTACGGCAAAACGACACGAAGTGGACGACACGTGGACCTGCGTACGGATGAGTTCTGTACGGGTTATACTTTCATACGAACGGCGCACTGTCTGGTGCTTTACCCGTCTACTTGTTCAAACCGCAGCGGGGTATAACCGCAGCACCTTCTCATTCTAAGCATGACCTCTTATAGTATTAGAGTGTTCTTGCCAATAAGATTTTCTTTCGAGGCGGGGTGAACTCCATTGGTTTACTAATGATTTTGGCGAATCGTTCAAGAAGGTTCACCCACGAGTCACTGCGGGCGGGGGACCAGACGAAGACGGTGGGGCCCTGGGCTGGGCTGTGCTGGGCTGGAAAGAAGCGTGGACGGCAGCTTGCGGCGATGGGAGGAGCGAGCTGAGCTGAGCTGCCTGCAAGTGGAGGAGGCAGCGGGCGGGGCCTGACATGCTCTGTTTGTTGTGATGAAGTTGATGTGACCTAGACGTTGTGTCAAATGGGAAAAGGTGTCAGCTTGAGGGTGGATTATTCTGGAGGGGGTGGTTGCGATTATGGGGAAGACAAGTGCGTGAAGTGCTGAAGGAGAGTTTTAGAAATTGGGAGGGAAAGTGGAAGGGGGAATACGGAGGTGCACTGATATAGGGTTTTGGAAAGAAAGCAACACTTGCATAGTTGATATGTGAAATGTATCCTGTCTTCGATCGAACATATGTCTTGCATCCTTGCTGGCAAATTTGCAAAACACAGGAAAGTAAACTACTCTGCGATCTTTGCTTTATGCCCGAAACTATCGTCTTTGACTTCTCAATTATGTGCTCAGGGCATGACAGCTTCCTTTTCTCTACGTGCCCATTTCAATCTTCGCCCTGCATGCTCACTATTTCATCGCTTTCTTGTTCTAGCCCACGTCAGTCAGAGAGAGATGCAGTGTAAACAGAGCAGCAAAGCTGTGGATGCACTAAAGTGCAGTGGCTCATGCTTTACGAGGGAGATATACCAGTGCTCTCCGTTTTGTTCTCATGGCGTACAACCGACCCGAACACAGGTCACAAAAGAGAATGAATACATAGCCTCATTCAAACTACACGGGTAAACGAGGAGCTGAAGTACTGGAAAACTGTACTTGTTAAAAATATTATCCGCAAGTACACGAGGATACCTGAGCACATTTGTGCAAAAAAAAAAAAATCGGTCTTCACATTGTGCTGTACACTGGCATCTGGCATCAGTCCCTACTAAAGTATTCTGCTAGCTACAGTTCCGTCTGGCACTACTCACGACTCCCGAAGTGTCTTCTGTGAGTTATAACTGGCAATCCTACCTCCGCCTTCTTGCAAGATTGTCGCATGCTGATAACATACAATATTAAGTTCTAGATTTTGAAAGGTATCAGATAAGCAGTTTTCTATAATGGCAGCCAGTTGAAGGACGTACCACGCATGTGTGAGAGAGTACGCTTTAACTTTCACAGTGCAGCTGAGCGATTTAGAAGTTAATTAGCCATGGAAGGCAGATCCTTCACCCAGGGGTCCAAAGGCTTGCCGATAGAGAAAACGATAAATCCAATTTCTCGCAGCTTCTCGACTGGGAGAAGGTTTCGGCCATCAAAAATGAAGGCAGGCTTCATCATGTTGTCATAAATTTTCTGCAGGGTAAAAAAGCATAGCATGCGTGAGACCTGGATGGAGGTAGAAATGTCAATGTTGTATTTGCTTCAGGTCTAAGACCGGAGGAGGCCAAAAACAATTCCTTAGTGTGGCATTGGCACACTTTCACACACGAAGGCGTTAACTTGACCTTAGCCTACGTAACCTGTGTGTAACAATGGAAAGGCAGGCCTGGTCTGAGCATCCATATTAAACCAGACCGAGAAAACTGTGATCAAATTTTGGACAAAGGCTAAAAAAATACCTGGTAATCGAGTGTCTTAAACTCGCTCCATTCAGTAATAATGCAAATCCCCTGGGCATCTTTGCATGCCGCATAAGCGTCCCAGCACACCGTAACCTGCCCAACAGAACGAGCTGTTAGTGGAGAAATAGAAGAAAAAGTGCTTAGAAAAAAAAAAGGCCGTCAGAACATCTTGAAAGGGTGAAGGTGCCATCCATTTGAAAAAGCATTGCACCCTCTCATATATAGTCTATTTACGAATAGTGAAACAAATGACGATGGTCGTATTGGCTAGATCGAAATCAAAACTAAGCCAACTACCAACAATTGTGATCGAAGCTCGAGCCTTCGATGCATCGATCCAACCTTTCCAGCATAAACTCACCTCTGAACTCTCCGCAAGCGAGATGTAAGTCTCTAAGTAAAAAATCAACCCTTAATGTTTTGCTACCTTCAACCATGTATCGCAGTAAAGAAAAACAAATGTTGACGGAAATCTACATTTACAGAACTTATCCTTACCGCGGCTGCCTTGCAAATAACTGTTCTCTACTAAGGAGGCACAAAACTCCCTCTGCCACATGATACGATTTAAACCAGCCAACCACACTATGCTAATCCTTTCACATACCGATGGCGAAGGATTGTGAAATCATACCTTCTTGTGGGCTGTTGGGCTAACAGGCTGCAGATGTTGGGGATGGTCCCAGTCGAACTTGTTCATTGAAAGGTCGCGCCTAATCTGCTCCTCTGTCACTTGAGGATCATAGATGCTCAGGATGGCGCGATCACCCAGAAGGCCATGCGCAACATCAATAGCAGGTGTTTCACGGGTGTCTCCAGTGTCTTTCTTGAAGGCGAAACCAAGAAGTGCAATCTTCTTTCCAGACACGGTATTAAACATTGATGATACCACACGCTTGACAAAACGAGACTTCTGATACTCATTAATGGATACGACCTGCTTCCAGTAGTTAGCCACCTCCGGAAGGCCATTGCACTCGCAGATATAAACCAAGTTCAGGATATCCTGCAAGATGAAAAACAAAGAATTTGATAAGAAATCAAGCTGGCTTGAATGGAGTCCATAACCATCTAAACAAGATCAAGTCAGCCCAAGAGTCAGGGCGAAAACGCTAGCAGCAAATTCAGCGTTTCGTCAACTCATCGATTGGCTTTCAGGTAAGACAATCACCTTCTGGAAGCAGGAACCACCAAAACCCACTGAGGCGTTCAAGAACTTGGGGCCTATTCTAGAGTCCTTGCCAATAGCATAAGCGACCTCTGAGACGTCAGCTCCGGTAGCCTCACAAAGAGCTGAGATCGAGTTAACAGAAGAAATACGCTGCGCCAAAACTGCATTCGCTGCAAGCTTTGACAGCTCGGCAGACCTGAGGATATCAGATGACAATGCGATAACATGTCAGTACAAGCAGGTGATAGCACACTTCTCTATCAAAAAAAGAGACTAGAATAGAAACTCTAGACGATGAATTGCTGCGGATACAGGCTCTCACTCAACTCTCATTTTGCCGAAAAGATCTCAATTCTGCAAATTGAAGAAGGCGGGAATCTGAAAAGAAACATTCATGATTCTGGTTTCTGTCTTCCTGATTGTCTATCTGAGATTACTGCATTACTTAACGTAAACAGGTTAAACGGGTTATAGACACTCACCAGAGGTTAGTGCGAATAATGTTCTCGTCAGGGATCCAGTGAGCATAGACGGCAGCCAAAGTCTCCACAGCTTTCTTGCCCTCAGGTGTAGTGCGTCCACCTGTGGTATTGATCAGTGCATATGTTAGCATCATTCCGGTGAAATCTACGTTATTCACTGCTCAGAAGCAATCTGGCACCATGAACTGTGCAAGCTTACACCTCTCCACAACAGCGTATGAAAATCGAGAAAACGTACCAATCAAGACGCGATCAGGCTTTTCCAAGTCTTCCATCGCAGTTCCCTCTGCCAAGAACTCGGGATTTGAAAGGATCTGCACAGAGTGGAGAAGACTGAATAGGTTACAAACAATCAAACATTAAGCCTAGATGAGCTATAAGGAATTAAAATGGAACTTGAAAGAAACGATTGGCTGACGAAAGCTAAAATTTCTTCATTAATCAAGTTAATAACTTTACCGACACTTATCAGACACCATTTAGCAGAGGTTAGATTGTAAGAAGATCGAGTCAATCAGATTGAAGGAACAACCTGAAAGCTTATTCCCTTGTTGTTGTGTGTGAGGATCTTTTCAATCGCTTCCGCTGTCTTCACAGGCACAGTGGACTTCTCAACCACAATCTTGTCAGATTTGCACACTTCACCAATCATACGGGCAGCGCTTTCCCAGTAAGTAAGGTCTGCCGCCTTCCCAGCACCAAGTCCACGAGTCTGCACCAAAAAAAAGCTTTACGTCAGCGAAGACCACGTACATTAAGTTATCCTGTACCCACCTTTAAAAATAGATCAACAACTTCAAAAGCACCTCTTCCATCGAAACGCCTGCATTCTTAAGTTTTGCCTCCCCCAGCAATTTACAGAAGGACGGAAACGCTTAGAGAGAATTCGTTAGCTAACAGTGACAATTAAGGTTGTGATCGTGATTACATCGTTTCTTTCAAGCATAGATCTTCACATAAATAGACTATCAGCAGCATTACCTTGGTGGGGGTATTGACAGAGACAAAGATGATATCCGCCTCAGCCACATACTTCTCAACCTCAGTCGAGAAGAAAAGATTGCGGCCACGAGCTTCCTTCACCACTTCGTCGAGACCAGGCTCGTAAATTGGCAGCTCGTCACTGTTAAAAGGGGAAAGCATACATACAATTGTCACTAAATCTGCTAGATACAACGTCAGAGATCAAGCCAACTCTGTCATACAAATTATCTCCTCTAGATCCGTAAATCCCGATGTTTTTGAAGAGGGCAGACACATTGCAATACAAGAATGCCCAGACCTCCTGTTTATGATCTGTAACAGACCGATCTACTGTCTACATGCAGTTCCGGCTTTAAAATTGTTAGTTATCTCCGAGATCCACACCTATTCCAGGCTGCAATGCGGGGCTTGCTGATATCCACCACCGTCACAATGATGTCAGGACACTTCTTGGCAATCATAGCCATCGTGGGGCCTCCGACATAGCCGGCACCAATGCAGCAAATCTTCACCATATTGGCAGCAAGAATTGCAACCCTGCAGAGCAACAAGGCAGTAGCTGTTCCTCCTTACACTCAAAGAGCTGCTGCTGCACGAGCGAGCGAGCAAGTTCTGCTGAAACTGTCTGCACTGTAACCGTCAGATCTCCCTCCGCCACTTTATAGAGCCGCCAGGGACGGTCCGTACCGTCCCGGCAGGCGGTGCCGCTGATTGGCCCGTAGTCGGCAGGTAGACGTGCGACAGATCGTCGCATGCGAACTCTGCGACGCGTGCGATCTCAATTCGGGCTTCTGATTGGCCGATCGGTCGGTCGCAGGACAGGAAAGCGTGGCGGGCGACGACTCCGTTTGACGCGGCCCGTAAGTCGGCAGGTCCCCTCGATTCCATTAAGCGGCGGTTTTTTTTTTCTGCCCGCCAACGGTTGGAAGGGTTGTTGGCAACCATGGAACGGCCCGACGACGGGAATTAGTTTGAGCAATCACCGACTGGTTGGCAAAAATATAATGATTTGACTCCGTGCCAGTTTTAGCCAATGTTAGCTCTCCACGTCGGAAAATATGCGTACGTGGCATGCCTTGATTAGCCAATTTATAAATGTTTAGAATAGAGAAAGGTAATCCTCACTAGAAATCTACAATATCGAGATTCTCACGCGTACAGCGAATACCCCCCTTTCTGTGTTCAATATTTGAACGGATTTCGAACTGGGGAGAATGTCGAGTGCATGTGTGCGCCTTTGCGCTTGAAGAAGAGCTAACGGCCGCGGCCGGCGGGCGTGACGTGACGCTGTCCCTTCTGTGCGCGGCTCCTGGCCAACGGCCGGGCCCTCCGCTTCCAGGGCTCTGGGAGGGGGGGAGAGGGAGAGAGGCTGGTGTGCTTGGAAAGTGAGGGAGGGAGAGAGAGAGAGAGAGCGAGGGAGTATTGGAAGGAGGAGGATACAGCAGATGTCGTGGTCTGGTTTGCAATGTGTTTAGGTGAGAGGGATGGAGAGTCTTGGTAGCTGAAGCTAGAGTCGTCGGAAGCTGAGTGGGAGGAGCTTCTGCAGGTCAATTGAAAACGTTTTTTTAATGGCAAAGTTGTGCGGTGTTCTAGGTCGCGACTTGTTTATTGCAGGTAGCTGATTGCTTGTATGACCTTTGCCTGTGACCGTTGAACTGATTGCTGCGATTAAAGAAGGTTTCACACAATAATACACGTGTGCTTAATTTTTTTGAGCCAGGCTGAATGCACACAATAAATAGAGCATGCCAGACCCTTCGCCTTGGCTGCATAAATCACATGTGACCCTCTTCAATATGCGGTGCATCTACTTGATCCTTGGCGGCATCTACAAATGCGTCACCTAGTCTGAAATGTGGCAAAAATAGGCATTTTCGTGAATGTCAGTCTTCAGTTCCTGGCCGCTTCAGCTTTCTTTCCGATGGCATAAGCGCAGGGTGCAATTCAGTTCGCTAGTTGGACTGTAGTGGCTGATTGCCTGCCAGCTGAAAGTTCATGCTTTATAAAAAGATAATTTTATGGACACGCCAAATTGCTGAAGTCATCGTTCTGAACGATATGGGGATGGAGTTGATCAGATCGTTATCCAGAAACGAAGAAAGGACCGGTCAATGCCCTCTGGTTAACTGACTTCTTGTTCAACTGTTCATGTGTGACTCAACACTTCAACTCGGTGGACAATTTGACTGCGGATAAACTTTGCTTGTGGTTTCTAATGATGACTGACGCATTCCCAAAACGGAATTTATTTGAGTTTGTTGAAGTTATGTTCTTTAAGCGGACACGCTTTATAATTCCACGTGCTTTCCTTTTTTTCTGCATGAATTGCTCCATTTGCAAGTCTGAATTTGGACCAGTCGGGGGTGTTTGACCAGTCCGGGGTGTTTACTGACTATGAGTTACCTTCATTTATCCAAACGTATGGAGTAGCTCTGTGTCAAATGCTTTGCCCACCAGTTCCACTCGCTGTGAACGGTTTATTAAGTACTGCTTGGCTACATCAGGTAAAGAGTCTGCCAGGCCGTTGTTCAGCACACTTGAAGAAATATCATGGGTGTAGAAGGGGTGACAGATTCCCTTAAGTATGGCCATGGGCAGTAGCTCTTGCGTGGTTCGCACCGGGAGCCAAGGGGTAGCTGAGAGGACACTGTGCTTGTGGGGATTAATGTGACCCGGACCAGGATACTCATGTACACGCAAGGAATCGTCATTGAAAGAGGCTCTATCCCCTGGCGGAGAAACTCGTTCAATGAAGTGGGAAGCTTGCCAATAGTCGATATGCACGCTACAGTACGGGGGCTGTGTTGTACTGGAGTCTTATTAGTTCAGCCAAGGGACACCCCTGAGTGGTGAGACGAGGTCACGCCCTCTTGCTCTCAGAAGCTTCTTTCACTAAACTACTTTTTGCCTCATCCCGTAAAGTCAACAAATCGTCTCACGTCAATAAATGTGTAACGCGAGAGAGGAAGGGGAGGGGGAGGGGGAACTGGGGTAGGAAAGGGGGAGGAAGAGGATTTTTCATTTGCGTAGCTGTTCCGGGCACAGCGGTCGCAATGTGACAACTCTCGAGTGTGGATGTCATGGTTCCAACTCCAGTTTGGGTTTCAATTGCCCAGAGCAGTCTATTCAGAAAGCATAAAAGTATGTTTCATCAAGTGGCTGACTTGCCTTTGGATATTAGGTTGGCAAAGTAAGCTGTAGGTCAGCGGGACTATCAGCAACACCCCGTCAGATTTGTTGATCTTCCTGCCATGGAACCTTTAGGTTGAAAGACAGGCTTTTGCCAACTTCTTGCTGTGGGAGTCGTATATGAACGTTACGAGTGCAATGGAGGCACATAATGAGGCTGAAGAGTGGAAAAAGAACAGGTTGGGCCATAAACAGGTAGAACAGGAAAAATAAAACCAAAATAGAATTAAGAAACAACTGTTTGGACAGCTAACAAGATTACTTAAAAAAAGAACAGACTTGTGACATTTTTACACCCTCAGACTTTAGTCACTGCATGAGAAGAAGCTATTTCCCACAGACCGTATTTAAATCCAAGCACATCACTATCCTCTTGGAATACAAGTTCCTCCTTCTCGACTGTGAAATACGGAACAGATACAAATCAAAAAATGGCTTCCCAGCTCCTGCGACTGATCGCGCTCAAAAGTGAAGGACAGATGTGCGGAAGAAAAAGGCAACCCCTAAAGGAAAGACACTCAGTGGGCCATTCGAGAAACAATCGCTATGCAAAAAACAGCTTGTACACACAAATGGGCAGGTTTCGCAGGTGAACTGTGACAAGTATACAGGTTCAGTAAAGTCATGAGGTGGCAAGTGAAGAATCAGCAGGACTTGTCACAGGTTGAGTGGAGGGTGCGGTACTGCGGTGGCTCACAAGTGACACGTAGACCGTCCAAATTACCCCCAAGGCGCTAGCACTGGCAACCTGCACAAGTAGAATTCGGCCCTATCAAGCCTCAACATTAAGCGGCATCCTTCAGCATGAGGTGACTAGACATTGGCTGCCTCGTTGAACTGCAGAGTCGTTTGACTGTCACACCACTGCATGTGAGGTTGACTTGAAACATGTGGGGCTAACGATACAGAACCAGCAACTATACTACGGCCTGCGTAAGGAAAAAATAACCTATGAAAAGAGGTTAATTGGATCGTGCACTCGGCATACCTGGAGGGAAGGAGGTACAAACTTAAAGTTGGCGAATTGAAAAGGGATCCAAACTTTCCATTGGGCAAAAACTGTGGGCATCAAGTCCTGTACGACGAGCCATAAACAAAGTGCATAAGAGCTTCTGATTCCCAACAAGACCCGCTTTAGCCTGTAGTTGGAATTCGTGCTAGAAAGAAACCATTTGGGCCCTTCTTTTTCCGATAAGACTTTCTTATCTTTGAAAAATAACGAAAAGGAAGGCCTGCTTCTGCTTACAATGGACGGCTTCACTACTCTCCCAATTTCATATAAGCAATGGTTTTGATACTCGGCTGCGAAGGTTTCTTATACCTTTTCCAATTTTGGTAGAACTTCCCCCGGCTTTCCCTCCAGTGTCAAAACTATCCCGAAAAAGCAGGCCAAGGAAGCAGGTGCAAAAATAAGCTGGAGCCGCCATCACCCCAACATCCCGGTCAAGAAGGGGCGCAAATGAGCCTCCTGCAGCAGATGCCCCTTGCGAAAATGCATTCAGACAGACCTAGACAGCTACTGAAACATATTGGACTATCCCTAGCTCTCTGAAGAAATCCAGCTACAAGAGCTACGCAGTGGAAAGGGAGGGTAAAAGTCACAAAAGGGAGGGTTATTCACGAGTCGGAATTGGGATCAGAGGGGAAAGTTGAAGTTGGTTCAGAGGAGCACCTGGTCAAGAGCAAGACGTATCAATGTGCCCTTATCTCCTGGTACAGAAATGATGCGTGGCAGGAGACCGTACCTACATGCAGCATCGATGTGCAACTTCAGTTAAAGCTCCTGAACACCATTCAAGTCAACGCGTTCCTCGCTCAGTTATATCAAATAAAAGAGACGGCCTTTTAGTTTTGAGGCAAAGACTGACGCAGTCAAATGTATTGCCAGGGTGAGGTTTTATTACCAGATGTGCAAGCATGGTCCTACAATAAAGAGGCCAATTGCAGCAAATCCAAGGAGGCGTGTTAAATCCACCCTAGGTGATCGTTCCAAGACAACCTGCAGTTGTAACGTCCGCCACCAATTTCACATTCATTCTGTATGGGATGAGAAAATCCAGCCTTGCGTTTGAGTTTGTGTTTGCAGAGGTTTAGGTCATAACTACTGTTGGATGAACAGTGCAGTGTATGATTTCGTGCTGCTTAAGGACCAGCGCATCGGAATATTCATCGACAAATGTGAGAAAGAGACATAATTGAACGAGAGAAAGTTCCTCTCTCTGACAACTGTAACCGCAGCTGCCAGTTTAAGCCTGCAATTAAGGGGAATCTGGGTGCAGGATTTTGTGTGGTATGGAAAAAAATTGCGGTGTGCGGAAGTCACCTGACAGAAGAGATCTGCCACAAAGTTTAAAAAAGCGGCAGTTATCGCTTTAGTCAAAATTGGATACTTCTCAACGAGAAAGCAATACCTGCCAATTGGTCCCACCGCCAAACAAAAACCACTCCAAGTTAGATTTTCCCAAGCCAAGCCAGAAGATGAGGACATAGGTACGCTAACACCATTGGAAATCATACTAGTGGACATTCGTGTGTATTGAATTCCACCAGTATCATGTCTCCATGTTTCTTTTATTACCACCACCCCAACCAGCTTAAAAAATCATCGTCAGCAAACGAAAACAAAGCAGTTCCTCCCAACCCGCCTTCAATAACCCTCACGGCATTGTCCTTAGAAATAAAGGGCTGCATTTCCATCACAGCAAAGCTGAACAGCCATGAAATGTAAATATGACAGGGAGAACCAACCTCGCCCATAGACCCCCATCATTTCCCGGGTCCTCTCCCTCTAATCTACCTTCGTCACCGGATCCTCCCCCATCACCACCTCCAGGCCCCTTTCCTCGTCCCGACCCCCATCCCCCTCCGCCTGGGGGATCACCTCCCCAGCCGCCATCTGCTACGTTCTCCATACTGCCAACAGCATCCGCACTGCTCTCGACTTGCCACCTGTCCTTCCGAGTCGAACTCATCGCAAGAGAACCGAACATTGCTCCTTTGCCACAGTTGGCTTCAGCCAACCGGAAGCCATGGCGCCCTTCGTCTCCTGTAGCTTCACTAGTCGCTAAGGAGTGCGTGGAGTGCCTCAGCTGCCTGCTGCTTGTGGTTTGCAGACTTGTGCGAACCGCAATACTCCTAGAGATCTTACAAACTTGAGGAGAAGAAACGGTTCTTGATGTTAGGGAAGCTCTGTAACTTGCAGGGGACGTCAATGCGCAACTCCTCAAGGAAGAATTTGAAGCTCTCAGCGTGCACTGTGCATTCATCTGCATTGCCGCCATGGATCCACGCCCAGGCAAGATAGGACCCCCTCCCTTCCAAATGAAGCAGCTCCTCCAACTCTCCCTACTCTGCACTCTGCAGGAGAAGTTCCCGGGAAGAAAGCAAACCCCTTCATGGAATTGCTCTCAGAGCGCCACGTGGGGGAGGAGCGAGAAGAAACTAGGAAAGGGGAGGTGCCACGTGGTAGCAGGGCAGAGATATGTACCCGGCTGTGGCGACACGCGTCAGCGGGCTGTAGGGAGAGCAGATATGCGCCCTGTGGGAGGGGATTGGGGAGGCAGGAAGGGGCGCCACGCGGCAGAGCAGCCGATTACCTTTTGCTGAAAGAGAGGCACGTGGGCCATGGCCGGATAAGCAGGCTACATCCACCCACCTCTCTTTTTAAACCTTTTAAGCAGCATGGAATATATTACAATCTTGAACCTTGGAGGTTGAAGGTGGGTGGAAGTTGAGATGTGCCATCTTGGAAAATAGTTTTCAACTGCCCCCAATGACATTTTGATGCTTTCAAAAAAGTCGGAATTTGGTCAACTGTTTTGGGTGTTGGCGCTAGACACTAGACATTTCGCTTTGTTGAAGTTGGCGAACAATGGCCGACCCAACAAGTGCCACCTTGGGTTTGCAGGGCTCCACAGACCCAGGTTCATAAGGGGAAGCCAAACGGAGCCTTTATAAAAACGCATATCGTAAAAACAACTTGAAATTGGGATCTGATACTTTCTGAAAACGCCACCTCCGTATCGAGGCCAAAGGGGGATTTCCGGATTTCCGGGATTGCCTCAATCCTGCCGGTTTTCCGGCCCAATTCTGGACACCTTCTTTACCTGGCACATGAACTTCCGTTTATATGCTGCCGCCAATTGCACGGCTTACATGAGGCTACATACAACGTTTTACCTGTTGGGAAAAAAGGCACTCTAAAATCAAGCTATCGTGCCCCTTACTGTCCTCACCAAGCTCCTCTCTCCCCCCCCTCCTCCCTCCACATATCCCTCTCCCTTCTTGCATGTGGCTTTTATTCCCATGACCGTCCTATGCTGGACCCTCTATGGCATGTACAGCTCTCAGCTTAACCTAAGACAGATGAGTGAACGCCTCCCATAGAAAAGTGTCTTTCTCCCCAAAAAAAAGAACGGGGATTGCTCCTGCGAGTCCGTACTGCTTTTCACCCCGCTGCCTCCACTTTTCTCTTCTTTTTCCTCCGCTCCATCAGCTTCTCCGCTACCCTCGCTTCGCGGCCTTTTGCCAGCTTAGCCCTCACCTCTGCCACCTTACTTTTTGCATCGCTGAAAGGGGCGTTGGACTTGGCTGCTAGTAGGTGCTGCAATCTCAGACCCACGTAGATTGAACTATGTGAGAGTCTTGGGCGACTGGGATCCATGTGAACAAGCAATGGCAGCGAGAATCCAACAAAGGAATGCTCTAATACAAGATGCAAAACCAAGTCCATCAATGATGAACGGATAGGAGAGATTAGCAGAGCAATGTTTGCAGACTATGGCAGATGCTGGGCGAACCTTCATATGTCCCAATGCGGCGAGGTTGAGTCCAAGCACATCCTTTAAAGACTGTCCAGCAAACGAGACCCCACGTAAGAGTTATGAACTGCACAAAACTCTGAGCCGATAAAGCATGAGAACCTATCTCTAGATGCTGCAGAATCGACCCACCTGGACCGATTTTCGCAAGCTCTGATGCAGCACAGTGAGAACAGGCCGTGACGAAGGCATGGCGACAAGCTGCTGCTGATGTATTCTCAACAGAAGGACTGCCACTCGCACTGTTAATTCTACCTGCATCAGAACAAGCACCCCATTATGTGCTTTAGGTCCTTTGTAACTTCCAGACTGTCAAACTTTTTGCTCCGAAAAGCCATCAACACCTTCACCATACAGGAAAAGATATTCCATGGAACATTTTTAGAATGGGGAGGGAGGGAGGCATAGCACAGCTGCTTCAGGATGCAGTACTAACCTGGGGTCCCCCATGCATCCATTCTGGCAACAGCTCCATCAATTTTAGGGCGTCTGTGAATGGAAGGCTCTGCATCCCCAACCGCCATAAAAGGAAATGATTGAAGGGAAATTCTACAACACCAAGTGAGCGAATAGGAATAATGACAAAACCTGCAGTTGCAACTTACATCGTGAAGCCCATGCTCATCAAGTGCAACAGTCAAAATCTACAAAAAAAAAGAAAAGACTGCCGCAACTCAAGTGTCAACACAACACATTGGAAACTATTTTCGCGCTTTGTCAAAAGGAGAATCGCCGGAAAAGAGCTTGTTTCTTCCACTAAGCCACCTTCGTCACTCTACAACAAAAACTTCTGCAGAGTACTAGTCATTACCTACCAGATAGCTAGACTTCCTACCACAATTGAAGAAGAGTGGCAGAAAGGAAGTGGTTTGAGGGGCCGTGAGAGAACCCACCAGCAGTGCCTGCTCCAAATCGTTTGTTCGCACATTTGAAAGAGACTTCAACACATATTCAGAGGGTGATAGGCCGAGGAGCAGCACATTGGGTGCGAAAACCTTTGAGCTCTTTCCTCCACTATTTCTCTTCTCCGCCTGATCCTCCAATCAACACAAAAAGAAGGTCCAGTTTCTCACTCTCCATTAAGCAGGAAAAACAACCCGCATGCACTCCTTTCAGCGGAAGTGAGCTCGGGGGTTCTACTGGGGCTCAGAAATAGACATCTCGGCCTTGACTTCCAACGACCAATCCCTTCAAAACAGATAACTGAATACTCACTTCATGAGCCTGTAGCCTTTCCGTTTCTGATGCTGCAAGGTCAAGTGCTTCAATGATGGAGTCAGCAGCTGAGAGTGTCTCTTTCGTTCTCAGTCCTGCAGCAGCCACTCCTCCCTCCTCGCCCCCCTCGCCTCTCTCTGCCGCACTCGGGCCTTCCTCCACGTCTTCCTCAAACATTGCTTCTAGCCGCTTTTCACGCTCTTCCTGCATCACACCCACAAGTAAGCAGTCAACTAAAGTCTCTCCCTATAGCCAACAGAGCCTTCGAGCAGCAGCTTACAAATCCCAACAAGTGCTGTATTGTAAACCACTCCCCCACCCCCAACCAACCCCCAACCAACCCCCAAACTCTCAATTCCGAACACACTCTTACCTCGTGATAAAACAAAAATGACGAGAAGCAATCAAGCATCTAAGAACAGCCATTGTCTCGCACTTAGCAGAGACTACAAGAACCCCATGAAACCACGAAAGGCTCCCACACACCTCCACAAAGAAAGGCTCATCCGTCCTCTCCCACCGCCGGAGTGAGCGGTCGTGCGAGCCTGTAACCACAAAGTCTCCCAACGAGCTCACTGCCAAAGCCCACACTTCAGCATGGTGGCCCTCCAACGTGAGCAGATGTTCAAATCTGTCACCGTCCCAGTACTTCACCAAACGGTCTTTTCCTGCAGTGAAGAAATAGTGCGTCCGGGGCACAAATTGCACCTGCATCACACTGTGAAATACCCACCAAGCGGAAATTTGGGAATCTGACTTCATGTGCGTGCAAGCCTACTCTCTCCCCTTCTTCTCCCATTCTTCCGCTCCCCCTAACCTCTCCCCCTCTCTCTCCTTGTCCGCATCTCATTTCTCTACTGATACAGAAGCTGCAAGTCCACTTCTTAGCCTTCTCATTTCTAAATACTTTCTGACCTTTTCCCCTGAACCATTAGACATTAATCGGACAACTATCACGGAAGGTCCTCGCTAATACCTAGCTTACTTACTTCAAAAGGAGCAACAGCCAAACATCGCCCCACTCAGCTTAAATAAGACTTGGCAGCACAATTTCTCCTGTCGAGAAATCGCTGCATGTGGGCATGAAAACAAGGAGCAAGATGGAAGTGAGTCAGACCTGTCAGCATGTGCAAACAAGGACTTGTGGCAGTCCCCAAAATCCAAACCCCATAGCTTCACATTTTTGTCTGCCGAACCGCTGACCAAAAGTGCGCTGTCGGAGGAGATGTCGAGGCAAAGCACGGGCAGCTTGTGGCCATACATGGAAAGGAAAAATTTGAGACTGTCGGCAAAAAAGACCTACCCCACAACATAACGAAAAAATGTAAGCGGGTGGAGAACTGCACTAAGAGTCAAGAGCTTCGCTTGTCAAGATTTCAGAGCCGAATTACAAAGTGGTGAGGGTGAAAAAACGGAACGACGAATAGAAATTGGGAAGGTGATATGCATATGCCCACCTTGATAGTGGAGTCTAACAACGCCACTGCGATGTACTTCCCATCGGGGCTGAAACGCACACTCAGCACATCCTCTGTCATCTTCAGAGTACGCGTGTGTGCCACTGTGAATTGCTTGGCTGCCTGTAAGCATTAGCGTTAGTGACCAGTTAGTTTTAAGCTGTGACTAAAGGATCCATACAAGGTTGCTGCTTGGAGACTGAGCAGCGCCTTCTAAAGGGTAGGAAAGGCTTTTCTTGTGGAGGTGAACTCACTGAGCTATCGCCGATTGCAACCTCATATTCCCAAAACTGCACATCCCTTGAGCCCCTCAAGAAAGGCATGTCAATGGGGCCCATATGAGAGTATACGACACCAATTTGTGAGTCATTCCTATAGTCGACCATGAACAAAAAAATTAGCATCTCGAATGGCGGTGAGAAGTCAACAAGTCAACGGTGGTTAATTCATCTCCTGCAATCTAAACGCATATACATCAGAAATCGACAATAGTAAGTCTGAGACCCACGAGAAAAGCCTAGAGAGCACCAACAGCCCGGAAAAAAACGCAAAATAGTGAGGGGATGTTAGGAGCAACAACGACAGCTGTGAATACAACTCTAGCATTCGAATGTATTCAGCTACATCAGGCGTTTTGGGGGACTCCCAGCGGAATCCCTTCCCTTCCGCATAGCTCACTGCCCAAAGTGGCAAAGGATAGAGAAAAGGCAAAGAGCAGCCCACCTTCACATGATGGTCTGCGCTGGCAGTGGCGAATCCCGACCCGTCGGGCAGTGCGGCAATGCCCCAAATGGCTCCCTCGTGGGCGGCTAAAACCTCCACGCGCTGAGCCCCTCCCACATCAAAGAGCTCCAAGGTGCCCTCTTTCGTCCCTACCACCGCCTGTCCGCGGAACAATGTGTTTCGCACACAGGTGGGGACAACATATATATATACGTCAGCTGCTGTTCAGACCACATGTGAGATAATAAGCCGATACAAGCGCATCCTTACACAACGCAAGGGGGTCAACCTATGATCAAGCATTCGACATAACTATGCATACCAGAGAGAGCGCAAGAACACGGATAAATCCCAGGCCAACAAAGAGCTTGCACGCCCACGTTCACGCCTGAGAAAGTTTCTCAAGTCTCGTTGTGCTTTCCGACTGCTGACCCTTGAATCATAGAGCTCTCAGAGTCCCAAGTTCGCCTGCTGCAATTCCACCAACTTGCAGTGCTGGAAATTAAGAAGAAAGAGACAGACCTGCCGGTTTGAAGGGGCGAAGAGTCCGCATAGGCTGTACCCCGATTCCACCGTTCGCAAGCAGACTCCTTTATGGGGGTTCCAAATCTGCATGCACCCAAGCGCCGACTCAAATAGTGCTCAAATGATCCAATTGCTTTGCAAGGTAGTCTTCAGCATGCCTCCGATAGAACAATAGTCATTCGAGCTGCAGTCACATTAGGTTTGCTGAAGTTAAATGGAGCCTCGTGCTTCTCGTTTCCGACCTGTCTTTCTCAGAGCGCTCTATGAAAGAGAGTTGAAAGCCGAAGAAGTTGTGACAGTAGACGGATTCTCACCTTGACGGAATTGTGAGAGCAGGAGAGGAGAAGGGAAGCGTCCGAACTGAGTGCTACTGCACGCACATCGGAACTGTGGCCCGGTAGATTGATTACATGTGTTCTCTCTGCAGTAGCTTCATGCACGTCATGGACCTGCCAAAAGCAACTTGAGACCAGCAGTCAAACACTGTTAGGAACACCCGACATTTTTCACTACAAACTTGAAGCGATCGATGTCTGCAATGAGGGTTCCCATTAGACTGTCGGCTGCTTGGTTTCTATGTCAACCACCTTGATTCTTCTAGTTGTTCCCTTTCGATTTAGTAATGCCCTTTAAAGAAAATCCGGAGGTACAACTGACAGAAAGAAAAACTAATGTGACCGGTGGTTATTGTCCAAGAAAAAGCAGCCTCCTTTCACATGCTGTGCGAAGTCATGGTCACTAGCAGTGGGAAAATTTCACCTCCAAAGAGTTATTGTGCAGAGCCAACGCAACCACAGCTTCTATCCCTTTCTTCGGAGGTGCCTCGGAGAAGGCAAATGAACGAATTTTCTGTTTTGTCCGCAGCACCTGCATGAGAAAAGACGCTCCTGAGAGTCTGACACCTACGACAAAGGGGCTTCCTATAAAGCATGTCTCCCCCAGCGTAAGTTTGTCCCTGACGATTCCACTCAAAATTATATGGTTACCTTCCTTCTGCAGCCACCTCTGTCACTAACTAAGCTGTATTATAGAGAGATAACCATCAGTGGATTTTCCATCCCAATGACCTCGTTGTTTACATTGCAAGGAAAAACCATGCAACAATGCACCTCCATAGAAGCCAGTCAGGGCCGAGGTAAGCAGGCAACTCAGCAGTATCAGACTATCCATAAAAAGGACACCGTCCTGTGTTAAGATAGCACAGCCAATGTAAGATGCCAAAGGCCAGCATAGAAAGCTGCTTGACCTGAACTTTCAGGATTTTGTTTTGGGCTACTTGTAAAATATTGCAAAGACTAGTGAACTCAATGACGGAATATCTTTAGGTTAACGTTGGACAACCTACCTGAAGGAGGCTTAGCTCGTCAGTCGCAACAATGGAATTGGAGTCCTCCTCAGCAACCTCATCCACTGCGGTGTCAACAGCATCTGCAGCACCTGTTTTTCGAGCCTTCTCTTTTTTTCGAAGTTTACGCCGTTTTGCATGCTTCAGTGCCTCTTTGGCAGCTCTCACCCTGCCATTGCGACGGACAGAGTCCTTAATATTTCATGGCCCCATCCTATGATCACCAATACTTTCCCTTGCAACAGACATCAAGCAGACCTCGCCTTAGAAACCTTAAGGACAACGGCGGGCATCACACGAAGAGCCATATTCAAAAGAGAGGAATGGCCACCTGGCTCACCGAAAAATCTCCAGGGTCTTTCCAGCCGCTTGACAACCTAGTAGAGTTCCACCAGAGTTGAAGCGCAAAGTCACTACCCTATCACTGCTTTGCCGTTGAATGCTTCCCATTGGGCTCAATATGTCCCACTGCTTCTCCCCCTCTTGCTCCGCCCCGTCACTTTTCTGCAACTCTGCACTGACACCAACTACTGCCTTCCCTTGCTCTTTAGCACCCTCATTCCCTCCAATCTGAAAGACGCGCAGTTCTGCATCAGCAGCACCAGTTATAAGGCGCTCTTCAGAGGGGTCCACATCCAGGCTCCAAACTTCACAGCGGTGTCCAACAAGTGTCTGCAGACAATGCTGGGTGTCTAAGTCCCATACGCGCACAAACGAGTCCTTGGAACTGCTAACCAACCAGTGGCCACGCTCTATGAAGACAACGTCTGTCACCTGCACTCCCCCACCCCATTCATCCGCCATAGCTAATAAGCTTCAGCCATTCGAACACTTCAGCGCTGCAGTCTAAATTTCTTTTCAAAACAATGCTAGAAAAATGTTGGAGGCGATTCAGGCGCGTTCCTTTCGTTCAAATATTGGTAATGACAAATTTAGTCAACCACCTGTCATTGAAATCCTAAGGTCCACCTCCATATTCCCACGTTTGAAGTCCCTACTTTCTGCTTGTGGACAGCATTCATACGGTTTTTTAAACTCGTACACAGCCCACAATTTACAATCATAAAAATTGCCCCGAATTTTGAAAAAGAATAAAATCGCCGGGTGATAGGGCTTCACAAACGAATCTACGAATTTCACAATATTGATGTTTCCCTTCCTGTTCTAAGTATACTTGAGAAAAGCTATGCAAAGACGAAATCCCAACTTATCTACGTCGTCTCCACAAGCTTTATGTAGTAAACCTAAAGAAATTTAAGTGAACCTGTCTTCAAGCCGCTACAAGAAAAGATCACTGTAGAGTTCATGGTATCAGATGGGTTTGGCCCTTGTGAAGATTAGAAATTTGCTACACTACTTTCTCCTTCAGCAATTTGCGGTACGTGTTACACTTATCTAATTTAACCACAGTTTTGCAGCCCCGCATTTTGACATCATTGTTTTGTGTTGCTCCAACTTCGAAACGCACACTAACTTCTTGGACCGGCTGATTTTTGGTGGAAGCATGTTCCACAACAATGATGAGTGCAGCAAAAGCGAAACATCCCAAGTGCTAAAAAAGTAGCAGCATGAAGCTTGTAAGGCAAATCTTCTTCATGATAGTGGTGGTTTCTGTGCATGGCTTGAACTGCAAACTGGCAGAGGTGACAGACTTGCCGGCCCACGGTGCCCCTTAAGGCGGTAGAGGCCCATCTCTCCCACCACGTCCCACACAATGACATCTGTGTCTTTCCCGCCGGATGCAAGGAGTCCACCTCCTTGGTTAAACCGCAATGCAGAAACGCCCGACTTGTGCCCGTTCAGCTGCACATCGCAGATGCCCTTTTCATAATCCCACAGGCGGATAGAGCCGTTCGAGTACCCCACTGCCACCTGCACAAAGGAAAGCCGCACTCAATACAAACAAACATGTTCGTCTCAAGCAGTTGAACGTCCTCCAGCCTAAAAAAGAAGCCACCTCGAAAAATTACATCATGAAAGCCTAATAACAATGCCCTTTTCCTCGTCCACGCCCCCCCAACTGTCCTCATCCAAAGAGCTCAGAATCGAGAAAGGTCGAGCACCAGCGAGGAGTGCGTGGGGCTCCGCGCCATGGCGGTCACTTCCGGCGCAGCCCCTTCCCCCCCCAGGCCCGCCCCCGCCACCCCCGCCGCCGGCTCCAGCACGTGCTGCGCGGCGCCCTGGCGCACGCTCCACGCCTGCACCCTCTCCAGCGCCGCCGCCAGGAGCAGGCGCCCCGTGGCGTCCCACAGGACGTTGGCGCCCGGGGACGCGACCACGCCAAACGTCCCCGCGAGCTCGTACCGCAGGTACGTCTTCACCATGGCTGCCCCCCTCGCCTTGCTGCAGGGAAGCTCACCCTTAACCCTAACCCTAAACCGTGAACCCTAACCCCTAAGCTCTAAGCCCTGAGCCCTGAGCCCTAAGCTGTCAAGGAAGGCCTCCTTCTGCAAGGGGGAGCTAACTCTTGCCGCCAACGCAACGGCTCCCCCTGACATAAACCCTAAAGTGAGAGTGGAGCGCAGGTCGTACGGAGCCGTACGAATGGCCACTTTGCATGCTGAACCGATTGCGTTCGGATTGTGTGAATGGCGGAACGGTCGTCGTTAGTGGAAGGACGCGTGGCGGCTGCAGGAGAGAAGGTACTCATGCCAGCGTGGCGCAAGAGTGCCAGGTCGCGCCACGTGGGTACCACTGGTAGGCGGGCAGCGGCGCTTTGAAAAATCCTTGCAGGGAATTAGCCGCCTGCCAAGAAGGGCTGGAAGGGAGGAAAGGCCCTTAGGTGCAGGTGCAGGTGCAAGGTGCAGGTGCAGGTGCAGGAGGCAGGGCAGGAGGCGGAGAGTGGGGGGAGTTTAGAGGGGGGGCAAAGAGAGTCGCAAAGAGTAACGATCAAGGTCGAAGGGGATTGAGTAAGGAGAAGCGGCATGGAAGAAAAGCCGTTTCGACGACAGCTGGCTCGGATGGCCAGCGCCAACGAACGTGTTCTTGGAGCCATGGCTGAAAACAAGCACGAGGTTGCGGCTGTTTTGCAACGGTAAGCGTGTAGTTTTTTTGGTTTTTTTAAGTGGAGGTGGAAGGCATTGATTGCTATGAGAATTGTTTTTTAGATAGAAAAATTTGAGTGAAAAATAGTTGACAAGGCTATTGCCTTTGCTGCGATTGATCAGGTACTTCGAAACGGTGTCCCTTTTCGGGTAAAAAATAAAAACCTCGCTTGGAATCGAACTTAGAAGAATGAACTGCATAGTCGTGCATAACTCATGTCTCATGTCTGGTGCAGGTGTTTGGAATGGAAGAGGCCCATACTGCAGGGACATGAAATGAAGGACATTCTCTTGGATGTGTTAATTCCCGGTGAATCTCAAGACAAGAAATTGACACTGGTGGAGGGTGCCTTTGGAAGACTTCTACTATCGACACAGGTCAGCTGCGTCGTCTTTTTTGGGAAACTTGGCACCAAGGGCGACCACTTGAATTTCTGGGCCTGCTATTTCATGCTGAATGATGTTCAAAGTTTGTTCTGTAGCTGCTACACCATATTAAGGAAATAGTTCCAACTTGCGACCTCCTTTTTATTGAAACACGGTACTTACGCTTGTCGTACTTATCGTCGGGTTCTGATGTGTATGTCGATGTTGCTTTTGCAGGAAGCGGTTGTCCGTGCACCACTGATTGCACTGGCTGCGAGACCTCGGCCGGGAATCTGGCAATTTTTGCAAGTTAACACGAAGGATCTTTTAATGGAGGAGCTTACTGTTTCGGATTATCTTGCTTTTAAAGAGCAATTGGTGAATGGGCAGACGTAAGCGTCTGCTTTGTTCGACGACAGCCTTTTGAAACCCGTCAACCTTAAAGCACCTGGAAACGGCTTTATGAATTGTACCGCATTTCATGTCAAAGTTTTCTTGCGATGTTCATTGGACATCTCCTCATCAATAAAGTGATGCCTTGCTGGATTAGCTGTAAAGAAATATCTAAGATTAATGATGGAAAAAATGAGATTTGACCGAAAAGGAAACTGGTTACCTTTTGTTCGAGTATAGTGCCAAGTTCTTGTTCGGTATTAACAAAAAGTTTTTGTTTGCGTGGTCGATTGCAGGTGTAGCCCGCACTACATCTTAGAGCTCGATTTCGAGCCCTTCAACTCATCTTTTCCTCGATTGACACAATCCCGCTCATTGGGCCATGGTGTGCAATTCTTGAACAAGTACCTGTCTTCGCGGTTGTTCCGGGACCAAAGCTGCCTGCAGCCTCTTGTTGACTATCTTCGGGTGCATCAGCACCAAGGCGAGGTTTGACTTTCGGCCCTTTGTAACACAGTTGCGGAGGAATCGGAAGGTTAAGTTATACCACTAGATGTGTATTTGCTGAAAGTACTGCCAAACTTTTGATATTCAAGAACCCCTGGTCCCCTGTATTGGCCAGGTTAGTAATTTTTTTTTGCTATTGTAACTAAAATAACAGTGTATCGTGATAGAAATTGCTGCAATGGGCTATCTACAACAGGTTGATTCATTCAATGCCAATTCTGTCGGGAACCTTTATGTCCATCTTTTAGTCGTTTGACCTCAATATGGTCGATGTGCTCTGTGTGGATAGACCCTTATGCTCCATGAGCGTGTGGCGGGAGTAAGAGAGCTACGATCCGCTCTCTTGAAGGCAGAGGAGTTGCTGTCTAAAGTGGATGAAGGGACACCATACTCTTCGTTAGCAAAAAGGTGATCTTCAGCTTCGCCTAACAGAGACTGCCTGCGTTTGAGAACGAAGGATTGGAAAGACTTGAATAGGTTGATTCGCCAATAAAAGATTGCGCATTGTTCTATCATTGGATAGATTTCCTCACCAATGTTGGGGTTGAGACAGATTGGAAACTTTGGGCCTGGAGAAAGGCTGGGGGAACACAGCCGGAAGCATTTTGGAAATGATTCATCTCCTCCTGGACATATTCCAGGTAAACTGCTGCATATTTTTCAATGTCCAGCTTGGATCTATGAGCATTTTTTGCAGGTTTCTTCTCTCGCAGTCCAATGGCTTGTCCTAACCTAAGGTCGTCCTTTGCTCAGGCACCAGATCCAAACACGCTGGAGCGATTCCTGGGGCGGATTCCATCTTTATTTAATGTGGCCATCATTTCCCCCCATGGCTACTTTGGACAGGCCAACGTACTTGGTATGCCAGATACAGGCGGACAGGTTGTGTACATATTGGATCAAGTTCGCGCACTTGAACGCGAACTTACTGCGCATGCCTCTGCTCAGGGGCTTAATGTTCAACCTCAAATTGTGGTGGTAGGCCCCAACTTAAAACTGCTTTTATTGATTTCACATGTCCAGTCTTTGCCTTTGTTGTGATATCGGTGTTGATTGCTTATCCGAGAGAAAGCATAAATTTTGACGCATACAGACGTTGGATACATAGTCGCTGGCGTGAAGTGAGTAGACATTCGACTGAACTTTCTAAGCATGCAGGTAACTCGCCTTATTCCGGACGCGAAGGGTACGACTTGCGATCAACGGATCGAACCTATTGAAGGAACGATTGCCGCACGCATTCTGCGTATTCCATTTCGGACGGAGAATGGAGTTCTTCACAAATGGGTTTCTCGTTTTGATGTATGGCCGTATCTGGAACAGTTCGCAGAGGTTAGTCACATCCAGACATGTTAAAGAAGGCTGACGAATATAGTATAAAATTGCGTGAAATTGTGGTGTGTCATCCTGCTGGAGCTTGGAGGAAAAGAAACATGATTGCAGGCGCGGCTGGTTTCTTTTTTTTTGCACGAATAGTGTGTATGAGGACATGCAGAGGAAATTTCAGTGAGATAAGAAAGTGGAAAATGGCGTTACAATGCATGATGCAGGATGTTATGGCAGAACTGCCAGCTGAGATGGGAGGGCAGCCTAACCTGATAATTGGGAACTACAGCGATGGCAATCTTGTAGCAACTCTCATGTCCCATCGACTTGGCATCACACAGGTGACTGCAACTATCAGTGCCTATTCCTAGCAGTGAGGGGAGCAGCTCTGAGCCAATCTATTTAGCTGCATTGTGATGTACAATGCATTCTTTGTTCTAAATCACCATAGGATGCCCCGTAGTCGTTTTTTCTTATTAGCCGTACTTATGCTATATACAATGGGTTGTGGCATTGCATCACCCCACGTTCATCCGTTAAGGTCATGAGATGTCGCATTAAGCCGTGCCCTTAGATTATTACAATTCCGTTTTTTTCGTTTCGTGTTCGTTTGTTTCTGTTAGAAGCTTTAACTGGCAATAATTTGAGTATGGTTTTACTGATATGAACGCTGGGGTTCTGAACCAGTGCAATATTGCTCATGCTCTAGAGAAGACAAAGTATCCGGACTCAGATATCTACTGGAAACAATTTGAAGACAAGTACCATTTCAGCTGTCAGTTCACTGCAGACCTCATAGCCATGAACCACGCAGACTTTATCATCACGAGCACGTACCAGGAGATTGCAGGCGGGTGAGCTTCTACAAAGGCCTGCTAGAGAGCCGATTCCATCATAACAGCCCTGGTAGTCTAGTTTGGGGTTAACTGCAAGGGAGTTATTGAAATGGAAAACCCACACTGCACTGAAGAAAAGTGATTTTCACTTGCCATTGTGATCTTCATTGTTGACTAGCCGTACCATATGTTCGTGACTTTTGTCAACAGGCAAGGTGAACCGGGAAAAATCCCATTCCTTGACGATTTCTTAGGGTTTGAACCTTCACGTTTTGAAAGCGACTGGCTATGTTCCACTTGTTGCCCAGCCTTCCATCATTGTAACCAGAAACGTATTAGCACGATCCTCACCAAATCTTGTCTTCTGTGTGTATCATGAACGAGCAGGAAGGACGCAGTGGGGCAGTACGAAAGCCACGCAGCGTTCACCATGCCCAACCTTTACCGTGTGGTAAATGGAATTGATGTATTTGATCCAAAATTCAACATTGTGTCTCCTGGAGCAGACGACTCTGTCTACTTTCCCTATACGGAAAAGGACAGGCGTTTATACTCATACCATACAGACCTTAGAGAACTCATCTACGGCACTACGGAAACACTAGAGCACTGGTGAGATACATTGCAAGATGGCCTGTCTGGCAGCTATCCCACGTGTTTTACATATCGCGCATATATTTTTTTTATCTCCTTCATCCCTTGCTCCTCCCATTGCTTTCTTACCTTCCCCTTCTTTCTTCCTACCACTTTCCTATTTCTCCACCCTCACCTTCTAACCCAATAGTACATGACAGGAAAGCTCTCGCTCTTCCCCTTGTTCCACCTCTTCCGCCCCCTCTTCGGGTCTTCGTCGTCCCCACTCCTTATTGTTGGCTGGTCATTTACTAACAGCATAGTTTGCAAGTTTGTAGTGGCCGATTGGATGATCCCTCGAAACCTTTGCTGTTCTCCATGGCGCGATTGGACCGTGTGAAGAACTTGACGGGACTTGTGGAGGCATACGCAAAAAGTGATCGCTTGAAGGAGCTCGTCAACCTTGTCGTGGTTGGAGGGAACCTGGATGCCTCCAAGTCGAAAGACCGAGAAGAAGTGGAACAGATAGAAAAGATGCACGGTCTGATCAAGGCTTATAATCTGGTTGGGCGTTTCCGATGGATATGCGCTCAGAAGGATCGCATCAGAAATGGCGAATTATATCGATACATTGCCGACACTCATGGAGCATTTGTTCAGGTTTGACACCTTCTGCCTAGTCTTATGCTTAGGAGCTACAATGGTCTGAATTCCTGCATTGTGGACTCCCGTCCCGTCCCGTCTTGAAAAATAAAAAATAAAACAACTGTAAAATCAAAGAGACGGTGCAATGCTTAGCACTCAGCCCTAGTCTCAGCATGGCTGTCACTTTGCTTCCTAAGTAAAGGATAAAATCAATCTTTGCGTACTATCGTGAATCTTTTTCACGCGAGGTTTTGGTTATTGGAGGGTTTTGTGCCATTCCACTTGAACGTTGGAAAGCTTCCACATGATGGTGTATGAAATTCAAACTTCATTCTGTTCGTGGAGACACCTGCTGGTGGTTGCGGCCCTCAGTCCTTCGAATGAGGCAAAATAGTAGTTCTTGTCTAACGGCAACTTAAGGCGAGAGCCTGCGAAAACGAAGTGTTGCTGACATTATGTGCTTACTGCTCAGCCATTGACTTGTTTAAGCTTGTGCATTGCAGCCTGCTCTGTATGAAGCATTTGGTCTCACGGTGGTGGAGGCAATGACGTGCGGTTTGCCCACCTTCGCAACCTGTCATGGAGGACCTGCCGAGATCATAATGCACCAAAAATGCGGCTTTCATATTGATCCATACCATGGAGACCAAGCAGCAGACATAATGGCTGACTTTTTTGAGCAGTGCAAGAGGGACCCGGACTACTGGAACACCATCTCCAAAGCTGGTCTTGATCGAATCTTTTCCAAGTAAGGTTTTCGCCTCGAAGAAGAGCATGGTCGGCTGGGATTGTAAGGGAGTGCAGAAGCTGCACACGGCATAATTCTCAAGTTCTTCCCTTTTGTGATTAACTGTCATGGCAAAGGGATTAGATTTGGTTTGTGTTATGCAGAAATGGTTGGCTTTGCGCAACATGGATCCACTTTTGTGTCTTCAAGGGTAGTTGAAAACTTATTCCAAACTGATTCCGGGCATCTTTTATGGCGCTGTGGGTTCAGCTATACGTGGGGTATCTATGCAGAACGCTTGACCACACTTGCTAGGGTTTACAGCTTTTGGAAGTATGTCTCTAAACTTGAAAGAAGAGAATCACGGCGCTACATTGAGATGTTTTACATTCTGAAGTTCCGCGAGCTTGTAAGTCCCTTTCACTTTATGTTTGTTGCAATCGCCAGGGAGTCCGTTGCATATCATTAGTATAAAAATATTCCTTTGTTAAAAATCTCCACCAGGCAAAATGATGCGGATCTCGTTACTGATGTGTGGGCTATGTGGGCCTTCTCCTTTCTTCTGGATGTACAGGCGAGGACAGTTCCCTTGGTAAAGGATGATGACGAGTTTGTTGAAGCGAAAGGTTGAAAAGCTACGTGGCACTAAGTGGTGGAAAAGTGCGAGGGGATTGTAAATCATCTGTTTGTTTACTCGTATGGACGACTTCCGCTCTCCCTATGTGCCGCCATTCAAGCTCCCGTTAATGGCAGAGTCGAATGGCGCCAAGTTTCCAGTAGATTGCTGTAGAGAAATTGTAAGGTAAAGACTATTCAAATACTTCAGATAGACTGCAAACTTGCTACCTATTCAACACTGCTGGCGCAGTTTTTCGGCTGACATAGTTGATACTGTTTGGTTGTAAGAAAGAGCTGTGCTATGGCGTGAAGAGCGACTAGCTCGAATGGTAAAGAAAAAAAAATCGCAAATGATAAAAATGCTCCGATTTTTCAATATCACATATTTTGGTCCGCGCTTCCCTCAGATACTCCATGAGTGCATGTGGCGAAGGACATCATGCGGGAGATGGGGCATAAGCAGGAGAGGTGCAGCTGCATGGCAGAGACAAATCAAGGCCCACAAGATCAGTGAGAGGCAACCAGCACCCCATGTTCACTTCGGGACACACAAAAAGGAAACACATTAAAAAAAGCCACATCTTCCCATTCAAAAAACTGAACCAACCACACCCCCCCCCAATTTGAAGGTGAGACGGTCTAAAAAGCCTGAAGAATCTATCATCTTAGTCAGAAAGTCAACCAAGATTAGCCAAATTTAGCCTAGCTAATAGTCCATTGCAGTGTACCTTTTACATGTGGTTCGGCCGACCGTTTTCGGTGACTGTAACTGCGCGCAAACGGGGCGTATTAGATCGCGTGTCGACTGTGTATCGATATAACCGTACTGATATCGCGTGACGTGACGTACTCCTGACTCCCGTACCTCCCAATCATCCTCGATGGACGGCATGTGTCTCACGATGACAATGATGCCATCAAATGTAACATGGCCAAAAGCAGCATGGGGAACCACGAGGAACTGGAAAATTCGGAGGGAGGGGTACCGTGGGAAGGTATCATCCTCAATTATTTTTATGCGACAGGCGACAGCGCCAGGCGCTGCAATTTGGCGCTCAGGTGTGAGCTCGAGGAAGGGCGCATCGCAGCCGTCCAGATCCGATCTTGGAAGGTCTCAGCAGTTCCCTAACGGCTGAGATCCCGTCCGATGGCTCGCACTTACTGCCCCCCAAGAGGATCCGGCGGAGGGTTCAATCTCGCGACCTGCGCCGCCTAAAGAGTACGGAGCCGTTGGATGTGGACAGAAAGCAGTTAGATTGTCCACGTGTCAGTCGATGCCGTGGTAAGGTACATGTCGTCAAACGAGTATGATGACGGTCACCGATAGTTTTGTCGTCAGCGGTCAACGAGCAGCAACCAGTCAGCTTCTTGATGACGTCATTATCCATCAAATGTGCAATTCTCTGGAAACTTCGCGGGCGTCAATCCAATCTTACACGTGGCGAATTTCGATTGGTACAACCACACACGTGGCACGAGGCGATCGGGCGAGTGCGTGGTTGTGCCACGTGACACGCTCCCGTTGGCCCAAATGATTCCCCCCCCCCCCCCCCCCCCCCCCCCCCCCCCCC